>CALNHX010005936.1:0-98500 GCA_940337035.1 Agriotes lineatus | reverse complement strand
TATCCTAATTTTCGACACATCGCTCTACGGCAAATTCTAGCGGCTCTTCTAGTGTTACTCGCAAAGGCGGTTTATTATTGGATTAGTCGAAGAGTGGATCGGATCGCGACCTCTAAATCAATCAGCAGTTCATTTAGCAAGAATTTCACTTTTTCGATCCGTCTAGCCGCCCAGCAGCCGTTTTGTCCTTTGCGTATTTATGCTAAACATATTTGGCCAGAGGACCGCAAACCTTATTAAATACTTTCCCTCTTGCGTTCTCGTTTATGTAAATGACAAAATTGTTAAGATTCTTCTCAAATAACGCATTCTGTGCACAACCTGTCCTTGCCGCTAGTCTCCATTTGGACCACCTCATATACAGGGATGCTTCGTTTCATTTTTTCAGCTTCTGTTACTCTTCGCTTCAAAACCGCATAGATACCTTCAAAATTTTTGTAGCCAGTAATTGATTGGGCACAGGGACAATAATTATAAATGAAATGACGAATAAAGTGCCAGAAAATCCATATTCGTATACTTTACTCATGTTTTCCAAACTACTAAAATTGATAGGACAAATGGGAAGCTCTACGTAGATACGAAAAATATTTGAAAATCCGTTGCCATTTTAAAGAAGAAAAAGCACGATAAGCAGACAACTTTTTCAACAATTTCGAAATATGTATATCAAAACTATAATTCTTAACCAATTATTTTTGTTTTATTGAGTGTTTGGCTTGCTCCTTTACTGATACATGCAATTACGGAAAAAAATAAAAATAGTTTTTTGTATCTTGTAAAATAACCTTTTTTCATGTCATCACATCATATTCGTAACTTCGCGATTTTATTTTAACAACTAATGGTCAATGTGACATTTTGTTAAGTCAGTATGACATGGAAGACATAATAACAACGTTTAAAAACTAGCACAAGATTAACGTTGGTATTTCCATTTTGTGGTCCGCAGTAGTGCACAAATAAAGTGCCAAGTAAATCAGCATACACTTAATAATGATCAAACGTACGTAAAATCCCACATGTTTTCGAGAAAATAAAGTATGATCAAAAATTATTTTCATGTAGTATGGCAATGGAATAGTTCCTAATTTATGAATGCAACTACATTTGTAATGTCACACTTGACATTTGATTTTTAGGTGACTTATAGTTGCATTCATAAATTAAGAACTACTCCATAGCCATACTAGATGAAAATAATTTTTGATCATACTATATTTTAAGGAACGGTATGGTTTACATTGTTTATTTCTTGTAAATACTAGCAGTAGAAGTCTCACTACTAAAAGTGTACAAAACTTTCTATGAAGCAATTTTTTAGCAATCATTTTTCAATTTTTTTTCTATTACCTAATGTGGGTGATCGGCCTATTCTTAAACAGTTACTTTTGCCATTTTTGTTGGGTCCACACTAAGCAATTATATCGCTTCCAGATAGTGGATATTAGATTTAAAATATATCTTCTGCTTTTATTACCCACTTTAACCAAAACTACAGATTCAAAAGCAATGTTAATAGAATTTTAAACAAATCGTTAAGAAATAATTTTGAATAGTGAAAGAGAAGAAAGCAAAACAAATTTATGCAACCTAAGATGAAACAACTATTTGTACAACTATTGATAAAAACGATCCTCTTTTTACGAGCTTCAATTAAACTAAATGTGCATCAATTAAACTGTAGAAAAAAGTTGCTTTCATACGTTATTTTTTATATTTTGATATATTGTTACTCGAAATTTACTTCAAAAGAGCTTCAGAATTTATAACTGCCAAATGGACAATTCCCAGTTTACTCGTAGTTTTAAAAAAATATTACCATCTTTACGATTTTTTGTTAAAAATAGACGACTTTCAGGATAGAAACTACAAGGAAATAATTTTTTTGCAAAATGAGTTTCCATTTTTGCCCCTTTCTAACGTTATTATTTTTGTGACATGATATTATTTCTTTATGTCTACATTTCTTCCGTATTTTAGTTCAGCATGTTCAAATTCTTATGTATTTTACTTATAATCGCCTTGTCGTAGTAGTTCTTCCCAAAATTGTAATTATTCGTATATATTGCAACAATAAATACCAATATGCAAGATACAACTTATTTTTTTTTTCTAAACTTTGTTGATTATTTATTCTTTTTTTACTGTTCTCTGTAAATGGAAATCAAATATATGAAAAACTATAGTATGTTTTGCACAAGTATATTTTGAAAAATATTAGTATTTAGGCTTTCCTTTCATTAAATATAGATCCCATATATTTATTTATTATAAAAACAGGCATCTGCCTTATAAAAAAGAGGAAGGAAACTCTTGTTCTTTAAACATTTTCTAATGATTATTACCTCTCCAATTTTCATATAAATGAATTTTCTTCTTGTTACATTCCTTATCACGTGTATGCAATTAACCACTAGATCAAACCAGTGTAGTAACTACACTATAATCATTAATAAAAACATAAACGAGCAGTCCCTTTCCATAAACTACAATCAACCCAAGTCCGGTTAAACGATTACATAAATCTTAACACAAGGGCAAACACGATCAAAATATTTATTTACATGTCTCGAAAAGTTTCAACTCTAAAAGGGATATAAGTTGGAGCAATTCTTATAATATTTGTTATTATTTTAATTTTTTAACTTTGTTACATTCATGCTTTTTGATAAAACCGTTTGTACTCGTATTCTTATAATTAATTATCTTTATCTACTGTCGCATGCACGCCTTCTACCTCTATTCGCTGAAGAACAGAATATTCAAATCTAATATACGGAGCCAAAGAAGAAAAACATCAAAATCAACATTGAAAACCCAAGACCATGATCATTTCAGCAGAAGATTATGCCATAAAATAGAACTAGTTAAATGGTTTAATTATATATACTTAGAACTGTGCATACGCAACAACGAAAAATTGACAAGGAAAATAACGAGAGAGTAGATGCAACATGAATATTCTGCAGCGCTCTAAAAACAATGATTTATTTAAGTAAGTTCCTGATGATCAAAATTTACCGTGTATAAAACAGTGGAAACTCCAGTACTCACATATGGATGTGAATCCACAACAAACGAAAAGGCACAAGAGTGCTGGATTGCTAGGATGGTTGGGACATGTTTTACATAATACAAGGCGAAAGTACATTGGAACATCATTGGAAGCTCAAGCAAAAAAAATTAAAAAATCTGTAAAAGGCTTTACCCAGAACTTCTCTCGTCAACATTGTGGCACTAAATAATTTTAAATATCAAATTAAGTTAGGAGTAGAAATATCTTCATGTTTCTAATAAATTAAATACATTTTCAAAAAAAATGTATCCCGCTGGGGTTTGAACCCGCCGCATCTGTAGTTCTGCAGAATGCTTATACAGTGTGTCCAAGATAAGGAGGGCCAGTATGGGGATCTCGGTAATTGTAAGAGATACAAATTTGGTTAAATGGAAAGAAAGCTGCGCAATTAAAGAACTACCACAATGACGCCTAGAAATCCTTGATATGATTTTTCGTTTTTGAATTATCTCAAAAAACCGAATTTTTGGATTTTCTATTTAATTTTTTTCTGGCGTTAATATTAAAGTTAGAACGAAACTGATTAAACTTCTTTATAGCAACCTTTAGTGGACTTAATGATTACGTTATCATTTTTTTATCTGACGTTTCGTCTTCGAGAAACCATCATCAATTTAATTTTTTTAAATGCGGTCCTGATTTTTTTATGCCAAATTTGTGGACCCCTTTTTATTCTGAATTCAAAAATGTACCACACATTATGGTTTAATTACGTTTAGTTTTTTTTTTATCACATTAGAAGATTTTTAAGATACGGACCTGCATTTCTCATAATTTTGTAAAAATAAGTTCATAAAGTAAGTTAGGCGTTTTTAGATGCCGTTAAAATATTGAAATGCACATCATAATTTCATAATTCTGATACATTAATTTAATAACCAACCAATAACTATTAACAATAAACAACAAATAAATTAACAAAAGATAGACAGAAAAAATAACAAAACGAGCATCGAAACAATTTAATAGGTGTTCAAACTTTGAAACAGAAGAACTTGGAAGATGGGTTTTTGAAGCCGTTCAAAGTATAACGCCAATATTGCTGAATAATGTTTTAGATTCTACAGTTAGAAGATGGCAACGTTTTTGAATACCTTCTGTAAATTTAATACCTATTAAATTGCTTCGGTCTTCGTTTTGTTATTCTTTCTGTTTATCTTTTGTTCATTTATTTGTTGTTTATCGTTAATCGTTATGTTTGGCTGTTAAATTAATGTATCAGAATTATGACATTATGATGTGCATTTCAATATTTTAACGACACTTAAAAACGCCTAACTTACTGTATGAACTTATTTTTACAAAATTATCAAAAATGCAGGGCCGTATCTTAAAAATTTTCTGATGATGATAAAAAAAAGCTCGAAACGTAATTAAACCATAATATGTGGTACAATGTTGAATTCAGAATAAAAAGGGATTCACAAATTTGGCATCAAACAACCAGGACCGTATTTAAAAAAATTAAGTTGATGATGGTTTCTCGAAGACGAAACGTCGGATAAAAAATTTGATAACATAATCATTAAGTACACTAAAAGCTGCTATAAAGAGGTTTAATCAGTTTCGTTCTAACTTTAATATTAACGCAAAAAAAATGAAATAGAAAATCCAAAAATTCGTTTTTTTAGATAATTCAAAAACGAAAAATCATATCAAGAATTTCTAGGCGTCATTTTGTTAGTCCTTTAATTGCGCAACTTTCTTCCCATTTAACCAAATTTGTATCTCCGACAATTACCGAGATCCCCATACTGGCCCTCCTTAACTTGGACACACTGTATATTTGTATGAAATTATACCGGTTTCATGCGAGTTAGATATATAATATGTATGCAAAATATCGTCTTCCTCCGACAAATAGTTTTTGAGCTATACTGTCAACAGACAGACAGACAGACAGACAGACGGACGGACAGCCAGCCAGACAGACAGACAGACAGACAGACAGACAGACTGACAGAATTGAGGAAACCTCTTTTTCGTCATCCAGGGACCTTGAAACGTGAAGATCTGAAAAATCTCGGAAGGTGATTTTTTCGTGATTACAATATCGTCTTTCAGATGAGGGAAGTAAAAATCTATAAAGGGATTTACACGGAACTTTCCTCGCAACTGAACAACAATAGCTGCGCCTTTTTGTCTCTTTTACGATGTTCACCCTGTATGTGTTGTGTGTCGCCAACTGTGCGGAATGTTCTGTACATGTATGGAAATTTAACGAGATGTACGGCGTACAATGTGAACGCTTGTCCGTACAATTTGAGTATTCGGAAGAATAAAATTATTGCTTAATACACAACATAATCAAGAGAAGAAATATTTTATTATAATTCTTCCAAAGGCAAAATTCTGCAGGGAATCCCACTCAATATTTTCGTACTATTATTATTACTCGTATACATTGTACAACAAATCAAGTTATGTACATGTTATACTGATTTCATGTTTTATAAATGTTGGCATTCAAAATAATTATGCGTACGGTAATAATGACCGCAGGTACGAAAAATTGAACATGCTGGTACGGAATTTCAATGTCGAAAGGTTGGCAACACTGGTTGGGTTCCAACCTGAGCTATGTATAAAATATTACGTTTGTTTAATTAATAGTTCTTGAGTTAAAGCACAAATTTTAAAAAAATTAAATGTGCTCACCTTGCATATATTTAGCCGAAATTAAATTCGGTTTCTAGACAGGTAGACATATAATCCGTATGATCTTCCTCCAACAAATAGTTTTTGAGCTATACCTCCAACAGATAGACGGACAGATAGACAGGCGACATAGGGTAAACTTGTTTTTCGTCATCTAGGGATCCTGAAATGCGAAGATCTGGACAAATCTCAGGAGAATACTTCTCACGATTACAATACTTCGTCTTTTAAGCGAGTGAAGTAAAAAATGAAAACCAAGAAAAATCTAGATATAGAAGCTGAAGATGGCAGCAGAAGCAAGGGATATAAAAGGGAAGGAAATTATAAAAAATGCCCAATCAATGAGAATCAACTCGACTACCGAGAGCTTTACACCGAAAGGTAAAAAGACTTAGGACTAAATAAGCAATTGTCTTTATCTATAATGTCATGTGCGCCCTCTACTGTAGTAGAACTATAACATACGTACGCAGTTATGCACATAGAAAGCTGATTTTCTTGAAAACGGTTACATGAGACAGCACAGGTATTACAAAGCTGCTCTTATTGTTTAATGTTTTTTATATTTGTCTAAAAGAGTTTCGAAGACACGATTGGCGTGAAGACCTACCATATTGCCTCAATTCTTTAAATATGTTTCAGAGAAATGACAGTAATACTTCGGAAAACATTTTTTATACTTTCTTGCATTCTGTGGAATCTCCACAAACTCATGTAAGACTTTTAATTATTGTAATCAACAAAAAAAACAAAAGATTTTAATAGTGTACAAGCGAAACCTTACGACTCTAGAATCAATATGCCGGAACTCTTTACCTCGTGATTTCTTTACATATCAAGCTGTTAACTAAAAGTCAAAATGTAACCCATATGGCATGTGGCAGCATTGGAATCGAGTAACATCGCGAGCGAATTCCCAGAAGCAACTGGAATTCCAATCTGTGCGCGAAGAGGGAAGTAGTGGCGCAGTGCACCGGAAGATGTCACTAGCCAACACTATTCTGACTCAGCCTGCCATGTGGGGTGGGCTGGGCTGACTGGTTTGTTTTTTGTGGCTTTTGTCAAGTGTCTGCTAGTAGGGTTAACGAATTTCGTCATGGCTGATAACAAGGAACCAAGAATATGTGTGAAGTTTTGTCTTCTTTTAGGAAAAGTGGCCTCTCAAATCGGTTTAGAATCCATCCAAATTGTTCCTTCGTGCTCAAGCTGACGAACATAAAGATATACGAAAAACCATATGTTAGATAGTATATTTTTATTATAACGATTGTACATAGGAACGCACAGTGCATTTTTCTTTTAAGGTTGACATTAAACCAATTGACCTAGTAATCTATAACATTTGTTTCTATTGATCGCCATCATCATGGTATGTTATGATTAGCAAAATATTGATTTTGTATGTAAAGCCGTTTCATTGCGTTAACATATTTAGGATAAAACATGTACCATCAGCATGATGGAGCTCCTCTTCATTTAAATAATAATATCACTGTCATGCTGATCCACAAAACTAACCAGATCACTGGACTTCAAGCCCTTACGTTGTTGCTTTAAGGCGGTTAAAATATAAGTGTGTACAAAAAACAAAAGTAGGAAAAAGAGAGGTGGTATTTACACGAATTCAAATTTTATATGCCCTAGCTCTAATAATAAAAAATAATCACCATCCATTCCAACAAGCTGCACATGCAATTCACCTTTTCATCGACACCGATCGGCCGCAGTTCTTCCACGATCGGGCGTGTTGTCGCCGCGTCCTTTATAACACAGCCATAAGCAAGTACAATAGGTGTACGTTTGTAGGCGATTCGGATTCCGCCTGGGAGCGCAGGTTCGAATACCACCAGCTGCATATTCTTCTTTGTAAATTGATGTAATTCGCATTAGAAGTATTACCTTTTACTATTTTAGTATTACTAGAAACATTAGAATATTGGTACCTATTTGGTACATAACTTCGAACACTCTTGCTTTTTTATGACAAACGTTAAAATATGTTCTTTCTTTTGTAACTCAAACGCTAGTTTTTTAATAGTCTTTTGTTCTTAAACGATTCCTTGCAGCTGTTAATTGTTAAAATGCAATTGTTTCCTTGTCCTTCCAATGTCCAATGTAAACATACGCGATCACCCGCTTTTGCGCGCCACCCTGTAGAAGTGCATCCTGCGAATATTACAGGGGGCGCATGCATTGCCCGCGCCTGAATTAAAATACAATTCAGTGCAGGCCGTCTCACTCATTCGCATTCCTAACTGCATCTCGGTGCATATTTCGGCAGCATTGCTACATATTTGGTCTGAACTATTAACGGATTCCGATGCATTGTTTAAAATTTAATATTCCGCACGCGTTCACCTTCCACGGTGCATTCCGCGAATTCGGCATTTTACTGCCGAGATCGCGTTTTCCATCAAAAGGCTCAAACTGAAATCCTGGCACGAAACCGAATCGCATCTCGGTTTTTGCGGCGCGGCTGCTGCGATTTTGGAAAATTTATTGTGGCCGAGTTAATGATATCGATTTGAAAAACGCACTATATGTCTTACGAGGAATTATGTTAAAATAATAGATTAAATTAAGTGAGTGTATTTAGTATACAGGGTGGTCGTGAGGGTTGGACATATGTTGTATCGGAATGAACTACATCAAAAATAGTAAAGATTCTTCAAATATTTCGTTTTTGAAAAGCCCAATTAAAAAGTTACGGCTCAGCGAGTTTTGATTTTAGACTTAAAATGACTAAAACTCAACAATGACAAATTGTATTCTCTATTATTGTATAGGTTACGGTTAAAGTGTTTACTTGGTTAGTTTATAGGTTGGCGGGATAGTATACAAAATATCCAAATGTCTGGCTATTTTGATGGAAAATCATATTTCTACTAAAATAGCTATGAATATTGACTGTTTTGTATACTATCCAGCTAGTTTACAAACTATACAAGATTTATCGCCAAAGTACCAACCACAAGAAAAGTACACAAGTTAACCGTTGTTTTTAGCTAGTTTACAAACTATCCACAGTATTTGGATAAAGTGTGAACTTAATACTAGTAGTAATACATAATAACCAACTCGTTGGTTAGTATGTAAACTAACCAATTCCATTTGGGTATTTTATTATAAAAGTGAGGTTATGTTTATGGCAAGTGCTGTGTGTTGTTATTGTTTACTGTCGTGTCTTGTGAAATTTGTTTAAGGAGAGGTATCTGGTTATTAAAAATGAATCAACAGCAACAATTTGAAAACCTGATTTTGGAAGTTTACGAGCAAAAGTTGCAGAATTCAAAATTAATGAATGACAGTGATTATAGTGAACTTTTCAAAAGTCTAAAGAGAATACGCGAAACTGGATCCAACACTAGTAACAAGAATGATTAATATGTGGTAAATATTTATGATTTACAGAGAATCGAATCATCTTATGTAATCTTACATAAATTAACCAAATGGAATAGGTTGGTTATTACCTATGTATTACTACGAATATTAAGTTCACACTTTATCCAAATCCTGTGGATAGTTTGTAAACTAGCGAAAATCACCGGTTAATTTGTGTACTTTTCTTGTGGTTTGTAATTTGGCGATAAATCTTGTATAGTGTGTAAACTAGCTGGATAGTATGCAAACCAACCAATATTCATAGCTATTTTAGTAGAAATATGATTTTCCATCAAAATAGCCAGACTTTTCGATAGTTTGTATACTATCAAGCTAGCCTATAAACTAGCCATGTAAACACTTTAACCGTAACATATACAGCTACTGCGGCCATTTTCTGCATTGTAGCCTCCGCCTTCGACTATCTTGCAAACCTTATTTGTCCACATCTCTCCTAGTGCTCTCTGCATTTCTGCGTTTCATGGTTTACGGGATCTTTTTGTTTTTATCTGTTTTTGGGTTTGCATTTTTTGATTAATTTGGTATAACGTAGAAAATACTACTATAATAGTGAATGTAGCATGCTACAGTAATAAATTTGCTGTGGATGATTTAACTTGGTTGGTAGTAAATTGGTGGTAAATTGATAGTTTGGTATGAATCCAAAAGCAAATCTACATAGCAATTACCTAATGTTAATAAATTCATTTGTGTGGAGTAGTAACAATGGAAACTCGTATTTTTAAAGCCATTGGCATTCTGGAATAAGTAAAGGTACTTTTTCTTCAATCTGACGAAAAATTCTGTTTTTTGACGTGTTATCGGGGCGCGTAGCGTCTAGGTTAACTTTATCTCGAGACAGGAATGAAACTTTTCACCGTGGTATGTATACTATTTTATTCTAAACAATAATTGGAAAAATTATATATTATGATACGACAGGTTGTGACGCGCATGAATGGATGAACGAGATTCCCAGTGTCCCTACCTAGACAGCGGTCGGCAATGGATTAGTTTCCAACCGCTGCGACGGCAATCACTTTTATTCGCAACCATATATGTAATGTTAACATTCCTGACCTCATTTGAGTGGGGGGAAGTCGTACATTTCAGCCCGCTACTTCCCGCACTCACTTCCCACTCAAGTGCGGGAAGTGAGTGCGGGAAGTACATTCCCGACCGCTGAGTAGGTAGGGACACTGGGAATCTCGTTGATCCATTCATGCGCGTCACAACCTGTCGTATCATAATATAATAATTTTTCCAATTATTGTTTAGAATAAAGTGGTTGCGAATAAAATAGTATACAAACCTCGACAGGAAGTTTCCTTAGTCTCGAGATAATAGCTGATTTCGACGCTTCGCGTCTCAATCAGCTAACTAATCTCTCGACAGTAATGAAACACTTCCCATCTCGGGCTGTAATATACTATTCCGACCTGTTGGAAAGTTACAAGTTGGGAATAGTTGCTAGACAACGAACAGTAACAGTACGCAAATGAACTCCTTGCTAAGACGACAAGAAATAAGAGCCCGCGACTAACTTTTCGGCCTATGCGGAAATAGCTATTTGTATTACTAGGTAAGAAAGTGCATCATTCCCTCTCGCGGATGAAGTTGAATGCTCCAGCGTTAGCGAGAGCAGTAATCATCCAAGGGAGGGAATAATACTTTACTACAGAATTATATATATTTTTTTGGACACTTACAGTTTATAATAAGACTATCTCTTGTATTCAGCTGCATTAAAAAGTATTTAAATATAAAAAGTAGGATGCTAATTGGTCTGTTATCAATCACATTCCCTACCGTCTCTAATGGCAACGGGATACAATGTATTACATTTTCTCTCGCTGCAATTGGAAACCAACAAGGAAACCAAATGCCTATTTTCGCTAACAGAGTATACTCTAACAAGCGACAGAAGATGTCACTTCGGATCAAGGAGTCAAAAAAATACTTTCGCGGCCTATGCTGACAAAGACCTAAAGCAGCAAAACGTAATATACTAATTTTTGGATTTATTTCGATCGAAGAAAAATAGTATGTGTAAGACGTAAGAAAAGTGAACATTTCCTACTAGTTACACAGTATACTATTAATAGTTATTTATGGTACAAGTGTATGATATTACAAACAGTCCACAAACTTGAGGATGCCAGGCCGAGTGGGATCATTTCTAGAGTGGGTCATTTGTAATAACACAAGCGTATCATAAAAAAATTATCCAACAACTCAATAAATACCAAAAAAAAAACATACATTTTTAATTCGCGGCTGTGATAGTTCAGAATCAAAATAACACGGGAATGAGTTATAGTACATGTAAGGATGTAAGTCTCGTGTGGATTATGACCTATATAATTTAACTGAAATCGGCATAATTATAGCATCATAATAAGGCCTTGTTGGATAATAGTTATTTGTGTATTAAGGACATAATCAATAGATTATAGCACGATGGCATGTTTAAAGCGCGAAGCGAAGCCGTATGCTTTTAATTTTCTAATGGCTTATACCTTGGTTACGCACGTGGTACATGCAACGTTTTATTTTATTTTAGTTCTCGAAGTGGACAAAATTCAATGGTTCAGCATTTTAGATACAGGCTATTACGTCATCGTTGTGTGAATTACTGGTGCGCTATGGTTTCTCTGTAGATTGTTAGTATTTGTTAATTTGTTATACTGCTTAGCAACTTTATATGCTCTCGGTTATAACAAACACATTACGCCTGCTATCGAGGGCCAATAAACAAACGTATGGTTTCAAAATAAAATAAATATATACATATAAGTAGCTCTATTACTTCCTTTTACAATTTTCTATTTTTTTTATTAACTCCTAGTTTAAATAGAACACCCGGTATATTATTATATTTTTGAAATCAGCTTAAAATTCTAGAGAAAATTTGTCTCTTCAACTAACGCTCTATTTTGTACCGTTTTTGAAGAATTTTTAATTTTTGAAAAATTTTGACAAATGCTTAAAAATTTAAAATCAAATTGTTGGCTAATTATAAGATCACTGTAGAAGGAAGTTGTGTGCGAGTGTCACACCATATTTTTTTTGTTCAATTCCCAGTTTTCCCAGCCGAACGTTAGAGTTGATACATAAATTGTGTTGTAGACTGTGGTTTTAGTTCTCGTATTAATATCTTTGTTACGCAGGAAGCTTTAGTTCAGAGCGAACAACAATCTTCCAGTGAGACATATAATAGTTATTTACTATACAAGTGGGATAAGAGCATCGTTAGCATTTTAATGATGCATTATCACACATGTATTGTACAAAACTTTATCTACCTAAAATTGAGAAAAGTGCATTAAGATAAATGTCAGATCTGTCATTTTCAAAAATATTTTAGGAGGCAAATTTCATTATGTCATTCATTTGACACTATTTCAGTTAGGTAATGAAGCCATTGCACCACTCAGTTAGGTAATGAAGCCATTACATAACTGAGTGGCGTAATGAGCTTCATTACCTAACGGAAGTAGTGTCAAATGAGTGATGTAATGAGTTACTTATCCCACTGAAGTAGATAATAGTTAGTTACTATACAAGTGGGATAAGAGCATTATTAATATACTTGTGTGCTTACTTGTATGTAAGCACACAAGTATATTAATGATGCATTATCACACATGTATTGTACAAAATTTTATCTACAACTACCTAAAATTGAGAAAAGTGCATTAAGTTAAATGTCAGATCTGTCATTTAAAAAATATTTTAGTAAGCAAATGTCATTATGCCATTCATTTGACACTATTTCAGCTAGGTAATGAAGCCATTACACCACTCAGTTAAGTAGTGAAGCCATTACCTAACTCAGTGGTGTAATGAACTTCATTAACGGAAATAGTGTCAAATGAGTGACGTAATGAGTTACTTATCCCACTGGAGTAGATAAAGTGAAATACATAACTTAATGTCAAAAATTTGCTCGTTGCTATGGCCGGTAATAGATATTTATGCATTAAGGGAGATATGAATGTGTTTTTTCCCTGAGGCTCTGGCCCGAGGTCTGTAAGTCAACCGAAGGTAAAGAACATAAATATCTCCCGTGGTGCATACAATATTTTATCTACTAGCATATTCATAAAAATAGTATGAAATTTCAAAATGTCATAATGACATTTAAAATTAGAATATGCAAGTAACATCAAGGATTGCCTCATTGTATGGTTGCTAAGACGTTAATTGTAGTTGCATTGTTACCATGAGTTTGAGGGAGAAATAATTTGACAAGTCCCTTGGGAGTTATGAGTAGCTTCTCATATTTTGTTTCTATGACGAAAATGTACAATATCATGTTGCTAGTAGATAATAGTAATTTACGTTACAACACCGGAATGTAGTATTTTGCAGGTCGAACCAAGTAGATTCCAGGGCGAGCCGCAGGCGAGCCCTGGAATCTACTTAGCTCGACCTGCAAAACACTTTCCGGTCGTGTATCGTACAATATTTTTTTACGACATCCGAGTCCATACTTTCAAACTTGCGAATTCACTTTCGCAAACTCAAAGAATTATGACATCAGTATATATTATTTATTTGACATATCCAAACAAAACACACTTGATTCCATAGTAACGAAGGCCTCAGGGACCGGCAAAAGCTTTCACCGATCGCTGACGCCCGTTTTCCGATCTTCACCGGCAAAACGTTACTTTCTGGCGAAAAAATTCGCCAGAAACCGCATATTTTCTGGTCGGTCGTAAAAAAAATAAGTTACAAAAAGCGGTTACGTCGTATGACAGCGTTATGACAGTTAAAAATGTGCGTGTAGAATACGCTATGACCATTATACACTACGAGTGAAAAGTAAGGAATAAATTCTATAAAAGGGAAACATTTCAAAAACAGGTCAATTTTGTTTTTAAATTCCGCACTTTTTGACATAATATTCGGATATACAGGGTAAAGCGTTTAAGTGTGGTGATGTCATTGGCATTTTTTTAAATAGCAACCCTCATTTTTGATTCCATATTCTGTCACTTGATCCAATTGTCAACATGATAATGTAATACGTTTGTTACCTTACATAAGGAAATTTTGTAGAAAAAAATACGAAGACAAGAAATTGCGGAACTTTTTTTCTATTTTACTCACAGTTGACGTGTTATTCGTCTCCTTTCTGGGTAGTTACCGTTAAATAACTGACAAACGTATTCTTGACTTCTTGTTCTGTTACAATATCCAATCATAATCAATATTTCAATTCTTTCTCTTTCGCTCAATTTAGCCATTATTGTGAATCAACAAAGTATTTAAAGCTTGCTTGCAGAAACACTCTAGAACTTTCAGACAAAACAAAATACAGTGATATGAAGGTAGAATTTTATCAGCCCACTTGTTCAAGATAACATTTTCCTTGTTTACAATAATAATAAAAATTTACTTTCTCGTCTTCATAATTATTTTTCTCAAAAATTTCCATATGTAAGGTAACAAACTTGTTACATCACCATGTTGGCAATTGGATAAATTAGCAGAATATGGTATAAAAAATGGGGCTTGTTATTTAAAAAAAAAGCCGGTGACGTCACCACACTTAAACGCTTTACCCTGTATATCCGAAAATGTCAAAAAGTGCGGAATTTAAAAACAAAATTGACCTGTTTTTGGAATGTTTCGCGTCCTCGTATTCTTCAACAAGCCTCCTCGTCTGCAAAGTATCACTTTCATGTCTTGTAATGTAATATACTATTTCCACCCTCTCAAAGACAAAGGCACATTCCGATATCTCGAGATTTAAATATTTCGCATATGGGCTGGGAAAAGTTAGCCTAGTGAAAAAAGTTACGAAACTTTACAGGCTAATTGACCCAACGAAGCGAGGGCATTAGAAAAGACTGGGTGAAAATTAATTTCCCGGTAAGTACCACATATGTTCCACACATACCGACGGAAGTTACGGATAGGTTTTTATGAAAATTTAGAGAGATGTATAAAGCGTTGGAACGATGACAACAGACTTTCGTTTCACCAAGTTGCAGCGTTCAGTGTCAAGAGGCCCAAATACCCAAAAAGGATTTTAAAAAGATGACTACTTTTTTTCTAAAAAATGGCTCTAACGATTATGATCATTTTCATAGACAACATTTCCCTCTTACACATAAGAGATACGGCATAGTCACTATCTACCTACTAGAACTATCTGGTGGGGTACACATTTCATACAGATCACTTTCCATGAGAATTTATAGAGCTTTAGAACGATGGTACCAGACTTCACTTTCATAGTGGTGCACCGTTCGGTATGAAGAGACCCAAATACCAAACAACACAAACAATCGAAAAAATTACAAAAAATACTCTTAACGATGTTTATCATCTTCACAGACGACATTTTCCTCTTATTCATAAGTGATAGGCCCAGATATCCCAAAACTATCAAAAAACCACTAACGATTTTGATCATCTTTACAGACTACGTTTTCCTTTTACTTGTAAATGATATCCCATAATCAGTATCTACCCAAAAATTTCTGGGTGAAAATATCTGGGGGTAATTTCATACCGACAAATTTCCATGAAAATTTACGGAGATGTTCTATGAAGCTTTGAAACTATGATATCAGACTTTGGTTTCACTAAGATGCACCGTCCGCTCTGGGGAGGTCCAAATATCCCAAAAAATTCGAATAAAAACAAGAAAGATTTTTTTTTCTTAAAAATGACTAAAGATTTTGATCATTTCCTGAAATGACAGTGCTCTCTTACCTATAAGTGCTTTCCTTATAGGCAATATCAACCCAAATGTTCCAGGGAGGGCGATATCTGGGATATAATTTTTATTTCAGTGATCGCAAAAAGACTAGTAATATATGATAAACTGAATCGAATCTCTTTTATTTTTCGTTTAAATGTATAATTCGGCCAAAAACTTATTATTGCAGCTCCACTGCTTCAGATATATAAATGCTTGCGTGATTGACGTAAATATATTATTTCAGGATGTGCTACAATTTACCAGTAAATTATGAGTATAATAAAATAGATCATAACATCGTTATTTCAGTAACCGTGTCTTAAGACGGTATATTGAATTTTCCAAATATGCTTCGCGGGCATAGCGTTTCTTCATCAGGAACTCGTGCCTACTTTATAGGCATCGGTAATCATAAACTCGACACGCTTGTTATCACAGGGCGAGGTCAGGCTCAGCTTGCTTGAGGATTGGACTTAACCGGGCGTGGCTTCCATTGAAAATTAACATATCCTTATCTTTAAACCGACTTCTTTCCGCTGATCCTGCGGCGGTGTATCAACTGTCAAAAAAGCTTTATACCGTTTCGATGAGACTCCCATGCGTCCAAAGAGCAAGCAGCATTGATCGTACAGTTACCTTATATTCATGAAATAAAAATTACTTGTGCTTGGACGGCACAGATTTAATTACGAATGACTTGAAAGATTCCAATTCCACTGCAACTTACTTAGTTACGTCCAATTTGAAAAATACACCACCAACATTATGCCACGTTTTTCGCAATTGTAAATGATCCTTGAAACTAGAGACATTTGCATTTAGTTCGTTTTTCTATGTGACCTGCCCAATGGGACATGTTGTCGGTCCAAACTTCGTGAGGTAGAGTATGTTAGCATTATATCCCTGCAGTTCTTTGCCTGTATCTTCTTCTCAACACTACTAGTCTACGACATCGATAAATTTTTCTAGCTAATTATATTGCACAACTAGTCAGCGACTTTACTCTGCAATTCTGATTATTGCGAGATATCTGACTGTTTACGTTTGAGGTCCATAGCTGTTCGATATAAAAGCCATGAATCAGCCTTAATAAGATTGAGTACATGAAAAAATATTATTTCATGATTTTTGTAATCATACTATTATAACGTCTCATCAGACTATTTATTAAATAGACACGGTTTCTATTCGCCTTTTCTTAAAAACGTTTTACAACCTCAACCGAATCATTTCCAATAAAATAGAGTAGCAAATTTTCACATTTGTTGTCGTGTGCTTGTATTCTGAGCAGTGATAAGGAAGATGCCATTTTTAGTAACCCTTTTAGGGACACATCATCTAGTAGTCGAAATTCAAAAAGCTGAATATTTATTTTTCTAACTGAAAAACCTTAGGGTAGACTAGAGACCCTGTATAAAAAGTGGTCTTTAGGGTAGACATGTCAGAATCACTGTGTATATTGCAAGTTTAATATTTTTATGTTAAAATTTTATTGGGCTATTTCTATTCCTACATTTGCCGAATATTGAAAGAAGGTTATTATAATAAATGTACGAAATAAGCACCTTTCATACAACCCCAGAAATAAAAGTTTGAGAGGGTTGAGTTCTGGAGAACGCACCAATCAACAGACCTTCTCTACCAATCCACCGTTGAAGATAATTATCACTTCTCTTCTGAAATGAGCTGCAGCTCCAGCATCATCCCTATATTCGCACGACCATGTAAGGTATATAATCAAAACGGTTATGTGTGCGTTTTCAAGAAATTAAAGGACGAAATTTGCATTTACACTTAAAAAATTATTTGAAATACCACACCATAAATTATCACTGAATTCGTGTCCAATAATGTAAATTTCTTCTTTGATGAATGTTACTTCTATATTAATGAAGTGTGAATCTTTATTATGTATGCCTAAACCCCAACAATAGAATTTTAGACGATATTCCCATCACTCGAAAGCAAAAGCTGCTCCTTATGATATATTTTTTATAATTCTGGCTCTCTAGTATTCTCCAAACTGTAGCTTATGGAAGTCCTGTTTACCTGGAAACACTACCATCAATGATGGATTGATTTTCATCTATTCAATTTAACAGTGCTTCTTCATTTTCCACATTGACTACAGGTCTAGATACTTCAAATGTCTTTGCATATACATTCTATTTTCAATAATTTTTATGCACATTTTCAAGTACTCTATTAATCGGTTGCATTCACTATGTTAACTTTTCTAGTAGGTACACGTCTAAGTTGCAACTCGCAAAGACCATCCACTTGTTGCTTAAAATATAAGATATGAATTACTATTAAATTTGACAATTAAACTGTTTTTAATAAGTTCTGGTAAAGGTTGCTAAATCAAACCGATAAATCAAACTGATACAGCTATAAATAAATGCTTGTTAAATACTTTCACGTAATTTAATGAAATTGACTTGCCCCTTAGTTATTGTTCAGACTTAGAAGTTTAATTGTAAGTATTAAATGTCCATTTTAGGACGTGGCGATACCCCTAAGATAGCAATTACCAAACGCATTGTAACTAATTAGTATACCTACAAGCAAATTTGCTTAGATTTTTTTTAAATCAACAATAACCTAGCCTTTGTTTTCCACCAATAGGTAACTAGGGAAACGCAAAACTCTAAAAATTTGTCGATAGCATCAAAAATCGCTAACAATTTGTGCCCTTAACAAAATATTCCTAGCTATCAATTTGTTAGTTTTGTCTATTGAAAGATTACGCTTACTCGTCGTATTTTACCACTCATTGATATTATATTAACTCTGATAAATTTTTTGGCAGGACATGTTCAGCAATTGATTCAAAGTATAACGTCGGGCGCCATTTTTGTCGGAAATTCTGTCCTTGCACGTGTAAAGTTGCATTCCCATCTGTTCTACTCCATATATCTATTTCAATATTTGCACTACAAAGCTAACACCGAATCTCTTTTCCAGTTCCGAAATCGCTGAAGAAACCGAAGATCAAATCCAACCGGACAGACGACCTCAAACCGGGACGAAAGCTCCGACTCATTTGCAACGTCAAGGGGTTTCCTGTGCCCTACGTTTCTTGGCTTAAGGACGGCCTGCACCCGAACAAGCGGGCGCGAATCACTTATAAGAAGTAAGTATTTAAACTTTCGTGTAGCTGAAACTATTGCTTTTTTACCACATCGGATGATACACCGGATTAGTTATTTATATAAGTAGGGGAAAGTATATCTGCAGATAACGTGATTGTGTTCAATTATTTAAGGAAATCAAAGCTCCTTTTTCGTGTTACCAGTGGGTGTTTTAATAGTTATTTACCTACGTGGCAAGCTTAGTAAATTAGCCTTTATAGGTGAGCCGGATAATTTGCAGGGTGAGCGACGTAGGAACGAGCTCTGCAATCCGTTGAGCGCCAATTAAGGCTAATTGCAAGCGAGCCGCGTACAACGTTTTATTTCCTCTTGCTAAAATCCTAGAAATTATATTAGTGGTTAATAAAGGATGTGTCTATTAGAACACAAGATGCTTGCAAAGTTGCGATGAAATTTTACCGTGCCTGTAAAGACTCATTTACCGAGTCAGTTCAGACGACAGTAAACGATCTTTTAACAAGTCAAGAGGAAATAAAATAACTATACCAATTTATAACGGAATTGAAGTGTGCTATAGCATATAAATGCGCTACATAAGTATTGATATTTAAAAAATAACAATCTCTTACTATAAGAATCATTTTAACGTGCATAATGCTAAAATAAGATGCTTGGAACGCTTCTTATAATAAAATGTTATTTTTATTATTCCAATGTTACTCGTTCTTGGCTCGTTTGTATCAATAATATGGCTACCTTTCCTATAAAATACAAGGAAGTTATGTGGAGTAAAACCACTAATGTTATATAAATAGTTAAATAATAGTAACATTTTTCACTATTGTGTATTCTTGAACCAAATAATAACTTGAGTGAGAGCACTTGACTGATAAAAGGAACTCATTTTCTCAAGCTGTAGTTTTTAAGGTGCCTTCATATAATACTGTTCTTTAAAAGTGAATGCAGTCATTGCTTTGGTTCGAAGAAATATTGTAAAGAACCTATTTCAACATTTATATCTTCTTCGAAACTTAAAACCGTTTAAGAGTTGCACGTTTTTACGCCTCTTCCAACATTAAAATTAAATATTCCTATGAGTATCAAACAAGCAATGTGACTTCAACAAGGTGGTGCACAGAAGGGTGTCAGGATATTTTGACCTGCCCTTATCACTAAGATTATTTTTCTGCTGAAAAATATA
Source organism: Agriotes lineatus (assembly GCA_940337035.1). NCBI lineage: Eukaryota > Metazoa > Arthropoda > Insecta > Coleoptera > Elateridae > Agriotes > Agriotes lineatus. Next base: position 78,362 of record CALNHX010005936.1, on the reverse strand, counting down.
TAATCTGCATTATAACGATTAAGAACTAACTGACAGTAATAATACAAAAGGGGGTTGCTATTAAAACGGATATGTACCGAACAATTTAAGCTGTTGTATGATTGCCTTTAGTAGATGCCATTTATATTTAGATTTTTTACGTTTCTGTAACAACAAATATTTATACAACCAAGCGTTCTTGGATTTATAATATTTTAGATTGACCAAATGTCCAGAAACATGATGAAATGGAACGCAACAACGCTTCTTTTATACTTCTAATATGCTAATAGTTTTTTCACAATCATTTAATTCCAACATGTGTATAAACAATAAATTGCACTGGCTGAAGGAAATTGTACGAATTAATAGAAATATAATGATATTAGGTCATTTTAAATAACGCCATAACCTTTTTTACGAGATTTTGTTGCATTTGGCATTAGTTGACTCAATGAGAAATTACAAAATTAACAACCATTTCAATTTTTAATATACTTTATGTTACCGTAGAAACCTAATTTTTTCTCAGAATTAACGTTACAACTAATGCTAGGTGTTAGAAACTAAAACTTGTATTGTCTGCATGTTTAAAATGTTTGGAAGTTTAAAAAGCATAGTATATTATTATGATTTTTAAGAAAGTATTAAAATATTAACTAATTAAAATGTTTCATGCCACTCAACCCTGATTTCTTTTATCAGGTTTGTCTATTATTATTTTTATATTGGTTTCCTCGCGAATTATATCGAGCCAGGGACCTAAAAAAAACTGATCCTCGGCGGGCTGTGGAAATTCAAACGTATGAATAATATGTTGGTGGCGCTGTAAGTCAATGTCAAATTCGAGGTTTTCAGGTTAGTATTTCCGTCAGTTTTGACACAGACTGACGCAAAAAATAAGCTGCTAACCTCGAGTTTGACATAGACTTACACATAATTAATTAAAATGTTTCATGCCACTCAACCATGATTTCTTATATCAGGGTTTGTTTATTATTATTGTTACATTTGGTTTCCTGGTCAATTATGTATCTATTCATACTATAACTATGTTATCTTGTTCGTACGTAAACGAATATCATTTACAAACCAGCAAACCAATTAGTTACAGCAAGTTCAAGATTCTTCCCGTCTTTCACAGCTTAGCAACACAGCAACCCTGCTACATTGCAACCCGGGTACCTCCCAACTACCCGCTCTACCTGCGGTTCCAAATTTCGATCTTTGACCTTCCATTTAATTCCTGCTCGTTGTCATTCCATCCTGTTATCCCAAAAAATTAATTTTCTTACATTAATTAAATTTACACCACCTTTCAGTGAACACATACCCTTGCTAGGTCTATTCATATAAAATTCCGGAATTTACAAAGTAGGACATCCAATTTGAAAATTCATTGTCACTTCCTTTTACAATAAAGGAAGTATTGGATTTACCCCAAACATTCGAAATTGAATTTTCAACAGATCTTCACGTTTTAGAGTCCCCTGAACCCAAAAAACATGTTTTTGTTCATTGGTCTGTGTGTGTATCTGTAAACAGAATATCTCAAAAACGAAAAGAGGTACGAAGTTGAAACTGCACACATAAGTTTTGTGTACTATTTATATGCGACAGCAAGCTTTTGAAAAAAATCGCATAACCGGAAGTATGGTGTTTAATCTTGTCATTTTTCAGTTTTTTCGATTTTTCAAAAACGGCTTTAAAGATTTTTTCAAACTTTACAAACTCCTATTTTAAATAAAACACTCGGTATATTATTACATTTTTGAATTCAGCTTAAATCTTTAGAGAAAACTTGTCTCTTGAACTAACGCTCTATTTTGTACCGTTTTTGTAGAATTTGTAATTTTTGAAAATGTTTGACAAGTACTTAAAAATTAAATTTTTTTTGGCTAATTATAAGATCACTATAAAAGGAAGTTGTGTGCGTGTATCACACCATTATTTTTATCTTCGTCTTCTCTTATCTAAGGGTTCTTTTATTATTATTCTTATATTTCGTTTTCTAGCTTAGTAGATATCCGCTTTATAAGTATTTTATATTTCTCTTGCTCAAACAAATCTCGTTTATAAAACAGAAAACCAAAGAAACGTTCCAACTAATTACTGAAGGTTCAGGATTCTGGCCATCTTTCGCAGTTTATCAGCACTCCAACTCTGCTCCATTGCAACTCCGGGCTCCTCCAACTATTCGCTTTACCGCTTCGTCTAGATGTCGATCTTTGTCCTTCCCATTAACTCCTGCTCGTTGCCATTCCATCATGTTATTCCAACAAATTGCTTTTCTAACCTTAATCGAATTTATACCACCTTTCAATAAATACATAGCCTTGCTTGTTCCTACTGTTTTTATTTACGATGATTTACATTTCGTTCTGGTCATCTATTCATATAAAATTCCGGAGTTTATAAAAAAATTACATGCCAAATTCTTTAAATTGTTTTTATCTTCGTTCTTCTGTTATGTCAGGATTCTTGTATTATTATTCCTATATTTCGTTATATAGCTTATTAGTCGTTTATTTTATCTTTCTTTTGCTCAAACAAGAACACCAAAACAAAAACAAAATTCAACCCATTACTGAATGTTCATGATTTTGGCTCTCATTCACAGCTTAGCAGCACAGCAAACCGTTCTACCGCCTTCTCTAGATGTCGATCTTTGTCCTTCCCATTAACTCCTGCTTGTTGCCATTCCATTCCGTTATCCCAACAAATTACTTTTCTAGCATTCATCGAATTTATACCACCTTTCAGTGAACACTTACCCTTGCTAGTTGATACTGTTTTTATTTACGACGATTTACATGATTTTCTAGTCATCTATTCATATAAAATTGAGAAGTTTACAAAATGTGATGTTGAATTTGGAAATTTATGTTTTTAATTGTTTTTATCTTCGTTCTTCCCCTTATCTCAAGGTTCTTTTATTATTATTCCCATATTTCGTTTTCTAGTGTATTGTATGTTCATTATATAAGTATTTTATCTTTTTCTTGCTCAAATAAATCTCTTTATAAAACAGAAAACCAAAGAAACTTTCCAACTAGTTACTGAAGGTTCCTTTCACTGCTTAGCAGCACAGCAACCCTCCATCATGTTATCTCAACAAATTTCTTTTCCAGCATTAATAGAATTTATACCACCTTTCAGTGAAACATAACCTTGCTAGTTAATACTGTTTTTATTTATTAAATTTATTTTTCAAAGTGTTTTTATTTTCGTTCTCTTCTTATCTCAGGGTTCTTTTATTATTATTCTTATATTTCGTTTTCTAGCTTATTAGATGTTCATTTTATAAGTATTTTATATTTCTCTTGCTCAAACAAATCTCGTCTATAAAACAGAAAACCAAAAAAGTTTTCTAACTAGTTAGTGAAAGTTCAGGATTCTGCTTCCCTTTCACAGATTACCAGCACATCAACCCTGCTTCATTGCAACGCCGGGTTCCTCCAACTATCGGCTCTACGTCCGGCTCCAAATTTCGGTCTTTGTCCTTCCAAGTAACTCCTGCGTTGTCGTTCCATCCTCGTATCCCAAAAAATTACTTTTCTAGTATTAATCGACTTTATACCACCTTTCAGTGAACACATAACCCTGCTAGTTAATACTGTTTTTATTTATTAAATTCATTTTCCCAAGTCTTATCTCAGGGTTCTTTTATCATTCTTCTTCTTTCTCTTACTATAAGCTAGTAGCTCATTTTAACCACAAAGTGGTTTTATGAGCCCTCTTTGCCCGCAGGGAGGGTAGGTGGCTAGCCTTGCCCGCCGAAAGTAAAGAAGAGTTTCCTTGCTTAGGGGTTAACGACTACCACAGGTGTTAGCGTGATAGTCGGAGAGCGTACGATTTTTTAAAGTCCTTCTAGAGTCTGCCGGGATTCGAACCCTGGCCGGTAGCCTGAGTGGCGAGCATTCGCTCGCTGGGCCATCCGCTCACCGGTTCTTTTATTATTATTCTTATATTTCCTTTTCTAGTTTATTACTCGTAGATGTTCATTTTAAGGGGATGTGATACCCGTCTGAAATCTCTAACATTGAGAACTTTGGATATAGGCAACACACACAACATTTTCTATTTGCAATAATTTTTACGTTAATAAACACGTAGCACAAAAACCAACGCAGCAGCACCTTAGGAGCATTATTACTCAACATCATTACTCACCGCTATTGTGTAACCTCTTAATAGCCTCGTCCCTAGGTATTTTGTAGATTTAGCTAATAAGTAGCTAATCACTATTAACACTTGCTTTAAAACATACTTTTTATAATTAATTGTTATGAATAAAATTGTATTTAACACAAAGAAACAAATTAGTTTAAAAATATACTTTTATTCATTAAAGAGTAACATAAAAGATATAATTACATACAAATAAAAATTTCCATTTATTTGTTGGTTTTTTTATTTTGTGCATTAATAATAGAAATTGAATCGCGCCCTTTCATACCTCTAGGAATGCGAGGATCGGCTAATTCCGGAAAAATACAGTTCATAAAGAAGTCTGTTAACTTTGGTATCATTTTGTTTTCCCAAAAATCTTCATTCCTTACAATTCGGATTATCTGGAGATCAACGTCGGTGTACAAAGCTAAATCACAGTATGCCCTTTCTAAAATATTAAGTTGTCCCTGTATTTGAAAGTAATACATATGATTTTCCTTTAGGCATAATTTCCCATTTTCTAGTTTAACACACATTTTACCATTGTCTTGAACTGATTCATGAATTTTTTAATCTCGAATCGAATATAAGCATTTTACTTCTATCAGTCCATCTTTATCAATAAGTCCATCGGGGGATGCACCTAAATAAGGAAAATCGTTCGAAATAAACAATCCACACGATACAACTTCTGAATTCGTTTTTTGTTCATATAAATGAAGAGCATTTTTTTCATTAATACGACCATAGACTATTGCGCGAGTTGTTAAATTTCGTGAACTATATAACAGCGTTTTCACCAATGCATGACAAGATGTAGTAGCTCTTCGTAAACAAATTCGGCCAAAGCTAGATGCTGTAAGTCGATTTCGACGAGCCTCGTGCCATTTTACGTTATCATGTTGTCCTATTGTAAGTTTTTCGATTGCAGTGGCGTCTTCAGTTTTCAGATGGTCTAAAATTTTAAATTTTTCAGATTCCAATTCGTCTTCCGTGATATCTGGCTTAGCTGAATCAGGGCCGTAGTCTTTTGCCTCATTATCAGTCATTACTTTTCTTCTATTCTTTTTCTTTTGTTTAGAGCGTGCGTATATACATTTTTTCTCTCTTAAACTGCAGAAATTATCAAGCTGATCATTTTTTAATAGGCATTGCCTATGCCAAGATGGCCCTGAATTAAAAGATAAAGCAGCTCCATAATACCGTCGTTGGAAAGATCCTCGTTGAATATAATTAATTCGTTTTCCACCTGAAAATTTTGCAACCATAGACATGAACCTCTCTGCGTAATTTGTTGTGACATTTCGGGTTAATCGGTTTGCTTTTCTTACAACAAAATCTATAATTTTGTATATTTCTTCTAATACCGGACTGGTACCTAAAAGCGGAATGAAGTTTTCCTCCTCGTTGGGTTTTCTTCGGCATTGCTCATTGCAGTTCGAATGGTCCCCAAAAACGTGATGTGGTATATTTTTTAATTCTTGGCAGAGTTCCTTCGTAGAAGATTGTTGAGATTTAGATATAGCCGATCGTACTGCCATACTAAGCCTTGGTAAGTTAGATTTTATAATACGTCGCACTGATATTGCATATTTTGTATTTGCTGCAAGTTTGTGTAAATGAGAGGTAAACGCTCGGGTTACATGATTCGCACACTCAAGTTTCAGAACGTATCTACCATAGCTAACGTTTTCTAACATCCGCGTATACACACTGGAATCGCCATCACCAATTACATATTTATATCGAAGATTGTACTGCTTTTCGCTTTCATTAAAACCCTCAACAATTATATCTTGCTTCATACTGCTCGAAGAGCCGCTATAATTTTTAAAGCATTGATGAGGTCGAGGTATCGTTTTCTTGTTTTCTGCAGCAGTGCAGATACAGCAAAATTTATTTCTTACACCTAGAAATAATATTTTTTTTGTTTGCAGTCCTATAACACATGCAACTCCTGAAAGCGACGAATAACTGTGTCCATACGAACGCTTCGCCCACCCGCCATCGACCACTACACTTATAAAAGGAACTCCATTTTCGACATCACCCCTTTCTATTGCAAGCTGCCGTTCTTCTTCTGCTGCTTTGCACATTTGCAATTGAAGTTGTGACTCCCACACTTTTCCAACCTCCGTTTCTAATTTTCTGTAATATTTTCCAGACATCATTGGCATTGTCAATGATACGATTTCCGGTGAGACTGTTTACGCTGGTATTAGATGTTGTATCTGCTTCTATCTCTAAATCCGGCAAATCTTTGTCTGGAAGGCTATAATCGGAAAAATTGCAATTAATTAAAAAAATTACCTAAACAAAGCTTAAACGCCGAAAAAGAAGCAACACCACAGCACACTAGAATCATAAACGAAAAAATGACAGCCTAGACTTTCTTAAACTTAAGCCGGATATAAATATGTAGAGAGTGAGTTTGGATCACTTCCGGTTATACCGGAAGAGTGACACTAATTTTCGATTTTCAGTGAACAATCTATTATATTTTATTCTATAGTCTAAATGCCCGTAAAAATAGCTTTACAATGATTAACTTGCATAATATGTATTTACTATCAAAAGTATGTGTAATAGCCTAATAGGTCATCAAACTCGAAATTTTCAAAAATTTCTAAAAGCCTCACAATCGACTTTGGTAAATAAATAAACAAAAGAAAATGTAGAGCGTTTAGTCCTGTAAAAAAACTGGTTTTACCGATGAATTTTTAATATATCTCTAAATTTAACATTTCGTAGAATAGGACCAGCCGTGTTGGAAATCTCTTGACCACATACAATACGTACATACGCACATGTATACACACGGACCACAAAAACCACTTTTTTAGGTGGTTTGTGGTACTATAGGAAAGTAAAAAACAGAGTATTCACATAATATGTACTAACTTACTTTTGAAAATAAGGAACGTGTGCATCTTCTGGTATGTTGTCAGAGTTTTTAATGGAAAAAATCACTTCTTCCCGCGTTCTTCGTTGTCGTTGTGCTTTTGAAGCCCTCCCCCGCTTTCTCACTATGTATGTACTTAGCATTTTGTCCAAAATAAGAAGTAAAAGCAGCAGTTAAAAGAATCACACCAACAATAATCAACAAACAGCTTATATAAAAAAATTTCCTCAAGCACGAAACAAATTAAAACGCACTGAAAAATGTTCACGGTATGACAGATAGTTCTATTAGGCATTACCAAGACCAACAGTGAACTGAAGCACTTATTTGTTGAAATTCTTGTTATTATTGACTAATTATTAGTTATTCCTCCATTTCTGTTGAAACTGTTTACTTATTTTGCTAAAGACATTACTCATTAACTCTCTACCGAAGAAGATTATACTAATGACCCAGTCCAAATGTCCAAGCAACAAATTTGAGTAACAATCATCAAATTTTGCCCGGAAATAATTAAATCTGGCGTCCTACAAAATTATAAGTTTGAAGTGAAAGTTCCGATAGTTTTTTTTTGTATTTGGGTATCCATGGCGACCCCAAAATGTAGGTTGCTCATTTCTCAGATCTGATGGGCCAGCTACCCTGGCAAAAATGTTGTCCACTAAAATTTTAGGATTTTATTTTGACCAAGAAATGCTTATCAACTTTCTACCTGAGAAGATTATGTCGACCCATTCCTAATGGCAATGCCTGAGGTAAACCCGTCTTAGTCTATCTCTTTTCTCAAGGTACCTCTTTTTCTATTAATATTTTGGGTGCTACTTCATAATCGATTTCTCTTATTTTTGACTTTATTAACTAAAGCAGAGCATTTTTAAAAATACGAGCGCATGCAGTACCATTTAATCTAGGGTATAACTAAAAATAAAAGGAACCAAGGATGTGTTAGAATGATAGTATGAGCAATTTTGTTTAATTAAAATATAAAAATCGATTAAAGATGACTTTGTAATACATATTAAGTTTAACAATTTTGTCATACCCTAGAGTAATTTGTACTTAATATACAGGTTAAAACAAAAACTAATTCGAATCAAAACTAACCGTGTTAATGTATGAAAAGCTATTTCCTAATCTAATTAAATTGCAGCATTAATATTTTATTTTAATAATATGCAAGTGAAAATGATGTTTTTTAAGTGGTGTTACACTAGTTAGGATATTTAGATAATGAATAAAAATTTTTTTTCTCTCTTCAAAATTGAGGGTATACCCTGCCCTTAATTTCAATATTACCTCATTCAAACGTTGGGGTAGAACGGATTTTTTTGCGGTTACCAATCAAGCTTTTGAAGGAAATAGGTGTTTACTCTTATGATTTTTCAGTTTTTTCGATTTTTTTCAAAAACGGCTACAACATTCTTTTTCAAACTTTACATTTTTACTGCATTGTGTGGGTTTCTTTTGTTTTTTTTTCTATTTTTTTTTATTAACTCTTTTTTTAAATAGATCACCCGGTATATTATTACATTTTTGAATTTCGCTTAAAATTTTAGAGAAAATTGTACGACACTCATTAATGACCAATAGAAAAATTAGTTCACGAGCCGTATCCAAGACAACAAAAAAATTTCTTGGAAATTTTTTGTAGGTAGACATTACTTCTTTTTAGGGTTTGTGTCGTTACGATTTTCTTACCGAATCTGCATTCGAGCATTAATTCATAACCGGAAATTATTTTTCGTGCATTCAACAACGTCCAATTTGCCCTCGCGTCCCGCTCGGGCAAATTAATACGACGTTGTTAGAACGCACTCAAAAAAAATTCCGGAAAGAATTAATGCTCTTATGAGATTATATGTGAAAATTTGTCTCTTCAACTAAGGCTCTATTTTGTACCGTTTTTGTAGAATTTGTAATTTTGGAATTTTTTTACAAATACTTAAAAATTAAAAATAAAATTTTTGACTAATTATAAGATCACGGTAAAAGGAAGTTGTGTGAGTGTATCACACCAGATTTTTTGAATTGCATACACTTTTAAACGCTAGAGGCAAATTATATTTTCTACAGGGTGTCCCAGAAGAACTGTTCCTAATTCTCAAAATTGACAGAGGGTATATTATTCAACACTTTAATAATAAACTAGTGTTCGGAAATACTTCTGTACTGAATTAAAACTGCATGAAGGATATGAGGATTAGAAATTTTTCCAATGTGGATACATAATCCATTCACAAAGCTCGTGAACTGTCAATGTCAATTTTTTAAATACTTGCTAAGTGTACTTAAAGTTAGGTTATGTTACATGTGTCAGAAGTTAAGCGAAGAAAAAACATGAAACTTAAATAATTATAATACATGTAAATGCATTTTGAAATGTATTTACATTTATTATAATTATTTAAGTTTCATGTTTTTTACTTCGCTTAACTTTTGACACATGTAACTTAACCTAACTTTAAATATTACTAATTTCTAGGTACACTCAGCAATCCTTCATGCAGTTTTATTTCAATACGGAGGTATTTCCGAACACTAATTTATTATTAAAAAGTGTTGAATAACATGCCCTCTCTCAATTCTGAGAATTAGGAACAGTTATTCTGGGACACCCTGTATATTACTGAGAATTTATTAACAATGTTTTTGTTGAAGTATAAAATCATGTAATTTTTGTTTGACTTAATTTATTTATTTTATATTAGATTGCTACTTTATGTAGAACTTTATATGTTCACCATTTTTTTTTTGTAAATTGCAATAAAGAGAGAAATGTCATGTTTACGTAGTTTTCTACACTGCACTAGAGACACTAGCTGATCTCGTGCCGGAATAATAGACACGGCCAGTGTCCCTAAATGTCAAATACAGGTTTAGAGGTTAGTTTCTCCGTATTGTTTTGTGGTTTCTACACCAGATTAGGCGGTAAAACATCAATGTGAGGTTAAACGAAATTCAATAGAAATTTTAGTCTCTCTAGGTTTCTGCATAAATACTAAGTGCAACTGCCTGTTTTACTATGTCTTCACAAGAAGTAATGTCCCAAGGATCAGGGAAGCAAAACATGCAGGCTTCTCAGAAGGACGGCCGCTTTCATCCTTATTCTAAATGGTATTTACCATTACATTAAAATTCAAATGTACTATTCCTGATACTTCCAGCGATATCGTATCCGTTGAGAAATCTACGATAACTATAAATGGCATGAAATACAAAGACACTGGGGGCGGTTTTTTGCTGGAAGAAGTAGATAAAGTGGAAGCACCGGTAATATTTACTTGGCGTACTGTACGTTTTGCCTAAATTGCATCACTAATTGTAGGTTGTTCCCGTAATACACGTCCCTCCAGTTTTTGAACCAGATCGGCCCACATGTAAAAACTGCCAGAAGCAATTTGCACAATCGTGGCTCTTTGATACGTTTGATTATGCAGTCTGTGACGAGTGCAAGTGGGTATAATTACGTTTAAGGGAATGTGTAACTAAATTTATTCTTAAAGGGACTCTGAGGAAGTTCACAGGTTAATCACAAAAACAGAGGTGATGAAGGAGTACCTATTAAAGGATTGTGATTTGGATAAGCGTGAACCTGCATTGAAGTTTATCAAGCGCAAAAACCCCCACAATTCGCACTGGGGTGATATGAAGCTTTACCTACGATTGCAGGTAAGTCAGAGCAGCGAGTTTGTAATGCATTTTATTCGCAATCACATTGTAATGTGTCAATTTCATGACATGTCAACAGCTGGGAACTAGATGATTACTTGAAACTAGCCAGGAAATTATTACATACCCCGAAAAATATTACATACCTGAAGAGTGGGGTGTTTCCATGGTAACAAAACATTGGGTCCGTTGTTTTCATGGTAACAAAAATATTAGTTACATCAAGATATCTATTATTCAGAATTCAATTGTAGTTATTTTTAAAATTAGATGATTGCAAATAAAATAGTATACATACCACGGTGGAAAGTTTCATCCCTGTCTCGAGATAAAGTTAACCTCGACGCTACGCGTCTCGGTAAACTACCTAATCTCTCGACAGTAATGAAACACTTCCCACCTCGGTATGTAATATACTATTATTCGCAATCACGTTGTAATGTGTCAATTTCATGACATGACAACAGCTGGGAACTAGATGATTACTTGAAACTAGCCGGGAAATTATTACATACCCCGAAAAATATTACATACCTGAAGAGTGGGGTGTTTCCATGGTAACAAAACATTGAGTGGGTTGTTTTCATGGTAACAAAAATATTAGCTACATCAAGATATCTATTATTCAGAATTCAATTGCAGTTATTTTTACTTCCTTTTACGATAAAGGAAGTATTGGATTCACCCCAAAAATTCGAAATTGAGTTTTCAACAAATCTTCACGTTTTAGAGTCCCCTGATCCCAAAAAACATATTTTTTTTCATTGGTCTGTGTGTCTGTCTGTCTGTCTGTGTGTCTGTCTGTGAACAGAATATCTCAAAAACGAAAAGAGGTATGGCGTTGAAACTTCATATATAAGTTTTGTGTACTATGTAGATGAGACAGCAAGCTTTTGAAGAAAATCGCATAACCGGAAGTAGGTGTTTACTCTTGTGATTTTTTAGTTTTTTTCGATTTTTTCAAAAACGGCTCTAACGATTTTTTTCAAACTTTACATTTTTATTACATTTTTAATGTGCATTGACGTGAGATAGGTGATTTTCCAGTTGAAAACTTTAAAGTGGGTTTCTTTTGTTTTTTTTTTCTATTTTTTTATTAACTCCTATTTTAAATAGAACACCCGGTATATTATTACATTTTTGAATTCTGCTTAAGATTTTAGAGAAAATTTGTCTCTTCAACTAACGCTCTATTTTGTACCGTTTTTGTAGAATTTGTAATTTTTGAAAATTTTTGACAAATGCTTAAAAATTAAAAATTAAATTTTTGAATAATTATAAGATCACTGTAAAAGGAAGTTGTGTGAGTGTATCACACCAGATTTTTAAAATTAGATGATTGCAAATAAAATAGTATACATACCACGGTGGAAAGTTTCATCCCTGTCTCGAGATAAAGTTAACCTCGACGCTACGCGTCTCGGTAAACTACTTAATCTCTCGACAGTAATGAAACACTACCCACCTCGGTATGTAATATACTATTAATTTTTGTGTGTTTGATAGGTGGAAGAGCGTGCTTTGGAGGTATGGGGTAGCAAAGAGAAGTTAGAAGAGGAGTTGGAAAAGAGGGAAGAGAAGAAAATCATGGCCAAAAGTAAGAAATATCACAAACAAATGAAGGAACTGAGAATGAATGTACGCAGTAGCTTGTATAATAAAGTAAGCGCAGCGTCACATCATCATGAGTTTGGCCCTGAAACATATAATGATGATGATGACACCTATGCCCATACATGTACAACCTGTGGTTATGAAGAAACGTTTGAAAAAATGTAATTTTATTGTATTCGATATCCTTCGCAAGTATTAAGTTTTAAAAATAATGAATGCATGGTGAAATAGAATGATTTTTATTATAAAAGTTGTATATGTTTCTTAATAGTAGTTTTATGTAATTGTAACGAGCATGCTACCTCTGCTTTATATATTTTTATTGTGAAATGATATTGTCCTAAAGAAAATTGTAAACTTTAATAAAATTATTTTGTTTTTATTTTACTTTGATGTGTTTGAAGAAAAACCTCAACTTCTCTTTTTTCAACAATAAGTATTCAGGAATACTAAGGCCCACCGCCCACGGGTCGACTGTTTTGAGACGAACGTTGCAAATCAGTTGATCTTGCAACTCTATTGTAACCTCGGCAATGTGTAGTAGTGTGGAACCGCACAGGAGTCGATTCGTATGAAACTAGTTTGCAATCAGTCAAAATCGGTTGTACCCGACCATTGTACTGCAGTTGCGTTGCAGTTAGAAGTTGCCTTGTTTTCAAGGTGTTTACCACGTGGTTATTTTATTTATTTAAAAATGGGTGATCAAGAATTTGATAAAAAGCTATAAACTTTCTATCTGTTTGAGACAGTTCCTGTGCTGTTACAAACAGTCTAGAATTCAGATTTCCCCTTATGTATGGATGGACCCAGTACTCCCTTCGTGTCCTGCATTGTCTGCGGTATCGATAATAATCAAGTCTTCCTTGAGCTTGCTTGATGGCTTGATATTCGAAAGCAAAGTCTTGAATTTATAGAAACCTAGTGGACCCGTTGCAAAATATTTTGCAAGTTAGAAGACTTCATTGTAATGTGTGGCAGGATTCATTAGGTAAAATTAAAATTTTTAAGTTTTTAAAACTACTCACACGTGATATTGCTACATATACTTGACCATGGCTAAATACTTGTGGCAAATACGATATATTCCCACTTTACCCATAGTTTGTTCTTGTGATTTGTTAATTGTTATCGCAAATGATAAGCGCACAGGAGAATTTCTTTTCAGAAGGCAAAAAGGTAGTGCAATATTAGAATGTGTTGATCTATACACAGTAGTAATACTCTTCTGCGTGGCTTGTGGCTTGTCCATTTAATACCAAATCTAAGCAGTTATAAATAAATTATCGCATACTACCATTAATCTCATCTCATCTATTAAACCAGTAGATACATTTAAACTTTTCAAAGGAATATCTATTGATCCTATTTTTAGTGTTAAGCAATGTGTATATATTCCACTGAAAATTAACGAATGTATTAATTCCATAGAAAATTATAAAATGTCGTTATGTGATACAATTATATTTACACGCTAATATTGCTTTTCATATTCAGGCAAGATAGATATAATTTTGTTGCGCTTCACGCGAGAGCGGACAAAACTCCAAATTAACTCGCCCCAAGAATATGGGCCACGTGTACGATTTTTTTTAGAAGCTTGTTTGCAACTAAGCCCTCCAATCGGCGTGGAGTTAATGTCCAAATATTCCCTTGTAGACCAAAACTCCGCCAAACGGAATGGGGCACACAAAGAATCAAAAGCAGACTAATACTCCCCATCGCATTATAGAATGTGAAAAACCGTGCAAGCTGCTATTTTGCTGTAAAAATGAAACAAAGGCCGAAGTGCCATGACTTTGCAAAATCCGAGCACCACAAAAAAAAATCGCTATCCTAAAACAAATTTCGGTAGGCGCGAACCGAATATCGGCACTAAAGGTTTGTTCACACAGTATCAACCGCTAAGAGATTATTTACACCGTAGCACCCTTTGGGACTGAATTCCAAAAATTCCTGGAAATGATTTGGTCTATTTGTAAGACGATCTAATATACAAAATTTCAACTTCCTATCTGTACCTAGTAGTTCGCTCGTTAAGGTAATCTTTAAAAAACAGATCTATATCATTTAACTCTTTTGAGGAGATGCATTCTGCAAAACCATGAAAATAGTTTGACATGATTTGTAAAACGAACTAATATGCGGAATTTCGACTTTCTACCTGCATCTATCTCGTGACGATCTTTAGAAAAACACATCTACCCCATTTAATCCCTTTGAAAGGATACATTTCGAAAAACCCTGAAAATGGCTTGACTCGATGTGTAAAACGAATTACTGTGCCGAATCAACTTTCTACTTGCATCAGTTACCGTATTATGGCGATCTTTAGAAAAACACATCTACCCCATTTAATACTTTCGGGAGTTAATTTCGAAAAGTCTGAAATTGATATGACCTAATTTGTAAAACGATTTAATATGCCGAATTTCAATTTCCTGCCTGTAATAATTACTTTGTGACTATTTTCAGAAGAACACTTCTGGTCTATTTAACCAGTTTGAGGGGATGTATTTCGAAAAACTCTAAAAATTAATTTCGATTAGTAAAACGATCTAAAATACCGAATGTTAATTTACTGCCTGTAGTAGTTTTCCTGTGGCGATATTTCGACAAAGAGATTTGTTTCATTTAACCCCTTTCTGGGATGAATTCTCCAAAACCCCAAAACTGATTTGACCCGATTTGAAAAATGCTCTAATATGCTCAATTTTAACATCCTATACTTGTAGTAGTTTTCTTGGAGCGATATTTAGAAAAACATATTTGCCCCATTTAACCCCCTTCGGGGATGAATTCTGCAAAACCTTGACATTTACTTGATTTGATTTGTAAAACGAACTAATATGACGAATTTTAGCTTCCCACCTGTAGTAGTTTCCTCATTGTAGATCTTTACAAAAACAGGTCTACCACATTTAGCCCCTTTGGAGGAATGAATTTCGAAAAGCCCTGAAAATGGTTTGACCCTACTTGTAAAAAGAACTAATATGGCGAATTACAACTTCTTACCTTCCCCAAATTCTATTATACAGTGAATGTATTATAACGCGCAATGTGGCATTTCCGTTTCCATAAGGACTTGATTGTTACTATTGGTTTCTATGGGTACGCCACGCCATGTGTACATGCGTTTATTTTAAAATGCAATATATAACCGTAATTTTATTGAAAAAGAAGCATCAGAAAGAACAACCGGGCATGTAATAACCCACATACTTGCTGTAAACGGAAGTCTTTATACTATTTGATCAACAGAATTCCTTCCCCCGTACAATATAGTATGTTTTTACATACTCAATAACGTTTGCATATTGAATTTAAAAATAAATTCATTTACACATATTGCGCGTTATAATAAACTCCCTGTATAACGATCTGTGAAGTAGAAGTCAATCCCATCGAATAGAGGATAAAATCACTTTTTTGTAGATGGTATTGGATGTTTTCCTTTCTGGTTTGAGCACCACTAAGTTGTTTAGAGAACCGATCCCTAAACAGTCTAGATAAAGTTGATCGAGAAAAAACAGTCTTCCCTCAAGTCGACCTCAGTCTGATTCAGCGACTGTCCCTGCATCTTATTGATCGTCATCGCAAAGCAGGTTTTTACAGGAAATTGCAGTCTCTTAAATTGAAAAGAATAGTCTGAAAGAATAAAGTTTATTCGATGAATGAAGACTGCCTCCCTTTCTCCAAAACCTATGAACATTTTGTCCTCAGTGACGTTACGATGCGGAGCTTTCACCTGCAGTCGAATTTGGGAGTCTTCACGTTTCTCAGTAATATAAGTTGGAGAGATTTGGAAGAAGTCGAGAGTAGTGATGGGCTTATTCGAATGAAAAATAACCGGTTATCCGGTTATTGAAATAACCTATGTAACTCGGTTTTCGTTCCAAGTATTCGAATGAAAAATAACCTCAGCTTGATACGTACTACGTGCCATATCTCAGCGACCTGCGAGTGATCGAAATTCTGTAAATAATACATCATTCATAACTCATAAGCATAAGCAAGGCTGATTGTATTGAAAACACCATTTGGGCGTCTCGCTCTACAGTTTTCTCCCTTGCTTGGTTGCGAGCTGAGGCTCGCGGTCGATCCGTCGTCATATGATATGAACATAAATCAATTTTTGCCGCCTTTAACCCGGCCGATCGATAAACATAAACGTTTTACCACCGTTTTTTATTGAACTTAGCAAGCAGTCCTGCATATTTCCTTCTTTCTACACTTCTTAATAAATACCTCTCAATTTCCAATACATAACACATAATGTACATATTATGTTTTGGTTATAGATCGGAAGAACGTAGGAGTAATCGTGCTAATGCAGAATTGCGAGTCGTTAAACTCATACAAATACAACAATATATTATTAATTATTATTATATTATTATAAATCGCCAGCAATCGAAAACAATAAAGGTGTATCCAGATATATTTCATTCATATCCACAATTACTTATAGCACAAACTCCTTAGAAATCAAATAAAAATCATTTATACAATTATTATAATTAACGATTAACTGAGTTCTTCTGCTATCTGCAAGTTACGATGCCGATGCAAATGACGCTGAACCGCGTAACCGGCAAACCGGCGAAATCGAAACGAGTCGAGAACCAAAATGTATTCGAATGATTATTCAAATAATCATTCAGTTATTAATATCATTCGAATGCAAATAATTTGGTTATGAAAATTGTCCGGTTATGCCCATCACTAGTAGAGAGTGTCGAGACACTCAACGTGGTATTGCACTGTATCATCTGCCTCCACCACAGTGTTCATCAATTGATAGATCTTTTCCTCCGAATGAAAGGCTCCAAGGTGTGTGTTGTTGATTTTTAGTCCCTTATCATTCTTCAGAATGATACTCACCCTTCTACAAAGCCAGGACACAGGTTTTGCTGTTATGTTCTTGATGTCGGAATTTATTGTGTTAGTGAGGCTGGCGATATCTGTCTCGGCTTGACATAGGTTTTCGTTGCCGAGTTTCAAGTTAAGTTTGGAAAACTATTCGGCCTGAAAATGTCCTTTCAGGTGAACCCTTATGTAAATTCAGGACAATATGTCCTTATTGTACTGATACTGCATTTTTTAAAATCACTATTATAACACGTATTTGTCTTGAGAGCAACTACCATTTAAATATCATCGTCGAGCTGATAAAACCACAGTAAATAAAAAACCACTAATGGGACCCGTTGAAAAATATTTTGCAATTTACAAAACTCTTTGTAGACAATGTTTAACGTATGGCACGTGACATTGCTACATACACTTGACCATAGCTAAATACTGGTTGTGACGAATGTTATATATTCCTACTTTATTCAGAGTTTGTCTTTGTGATTTATTAATTCTCATCGCACATGCTAGGAGCACAGTGAAAATCGGAGGGGAGCCACAAAGAAGAGCTAGGAGAAGGCCGAATAGAATTTTGAAATAATAGATTACAAAAGCGATGACTGAATGCAACTTACACGAAAGAAACTGTGAGGATGGAAGAGTATGAAAAACAGGTGTGGGACAATGTCGAAAGACGTATTAACAATATACGTATGCTTGTATCAACAGGGAAAGCAATGAACCACTGTGTAAATAAGCACATCCACATAATTATAATAAGCAGAAAAAACACCTTACAGTATCTGAGCAATACCGATTTTCTTTAACTGTCATTTTACATGTATTTTGACGTTTGTCTCACGAACCAGCAGACCGCTGATTTCAAATAAACATTTAGTAGTGACAGTAGTCCATTGCAATAATCGGCAGAACGCCCCAGGCTGACTGTGAGAATATACCTGGTTTACTGCTACTGCATGGCCGGCTGCAACCACTTGAGAGCTACAATATGATGATTTTTCTCTAAAAATTATCAATTTACTTTCAATTTAGGACTTTTGTGCACATCTACACGGTAACGGCTTTCATTTATAAAAAGAATTATCAAAATCGGCCCGATGGAAGTCTCAAAATAGATGTCGAAAGAAAACGCTTTGCGTTTTAAATATATAGATGTTAGAAAAAAATATATACGTCGGCCAAAAAGTCTAATACAATATTCGGTGCGTTAGGCATTTTACAGCGCTCGGTTTTATTGAAGCACTCAGCTTTGCGTCGTGCTTCAAAATTAAAACCTCGCGCTGTAAAATGCGACCTACCGCACTTGTAATGTAAATAACTATTAATTCACCATGAAAATTGAACGAGGCATGATTTTCATAGCAGGATGCTATTATGAATGGAAAAATTGACCCGTTTCATAAAGCAACGTATTTTTGTGTGGGACATACTTATTTCTCCACTAAAATATTTTTTGTGATTAAAATGAGTATGAAGCAAATGAGCACACGTTATTTATCAATTATTAGGTGTAAGTTTTTAGAATACAAGCAACACACAGATCAGAACGGCGCAGCAGTTAGTTTTAAGTTGACTGCGCGAAGTAAATCGTGACCACAGCATGCAAATTTCAATTTACTCTGCAAATTAACTCTTAAAACTAAACAAAGCCTGTGGCTATCCAAAATCTATCTTCATTCAGTACTTATAGTGTCTACCGATTATCGCAAGACTGTTTGTACATTACTAAACCATTTTTTATGCTAATTTCGAATATCAACTCAAATGTTTTTTGCCTAAGTTCCAAGATATTTATATTGATTTTATTCCAAAATGACCTTGCATTAGAGATAGCCAGAATTGGGCAAAATAGGTTATTCGGCCTGTATCCTTTCTATAGATACATTTGAAAATAATGTTTCCTAAAATTTAACGAAAAATAATCGCAGACTCACAATTTTGCTACTAAAAGACTGCAGCTACACGAGCGTTGAAATAAACTAATAAATAATAATTATTAAAAAATGTTATGGATGGAGGAAATTTCCTATAAAGCCAATTAATTATTGCAAAACAAAGAAGTAAATAGATAAAATATTGTATTTTTCACATAATCGTGTAATAGATATTGTTGGGGAGCCTCTCAGTTTTCCGTTATTTTGGAAAATTCCTGATTGCTAGCTCGCCTTGGACGTTAATGGACTGTATTGATTTTATTTCTTCACTGAATTATACACTCGTTGAAAGCAAAGTAGGTAATTTATTTGCTATAAATTTACACGAACAGTTTAACATTTAAACATGTGAACAATAATTACTTTCGCAGAGCGGACCTTTTCGCGTGCTGTCTCGCTGACAGACGGATTTGTAAGTAAGTTTTTAGAATCGGAAGCCCGCCCGGCAGTCTACTGCGCACAGTATGAATTCAGAATGCAAGAGAGGCGGCAAAAGTTTATAAAGTCCTTAACATACCGCCCGCCTTGGAAAGGGTAACCTTTCAAATAAAACAGTACAGAGTTGACATGTAACAGCTAGAGTAAAACATGTAACATGAACACACATATATACAAAGCATAATAGTACATGGATCTTAATCGAGTACAAGAAAACCCGAACAATGGGGAGCCAAAAGGCCTTACGAACACTGCGCTGAACGCTAACGCACTAGTTCACAACACTAGGTAGCGGACACAATTTGGCGAAGGATCGTTTCACGATTCCTGACACAGTGTTCACTGACGCCACACGCGTAACGCCGTCAAGGCCAGGGTGCAGCTCGGTGACCCGGCCTAACCTCCACTTCAGAGGGGGTAGATTGTCATCCTTGATGAGGACCATGGAACCAGGCTGGAGGTCCGAAAGATGCGTGCGTCATTTGGTGCGCTGTTGGAGTTCCGAGATGTACTCTTTACTCCATCTCTTCCACACATTCTGGTAAAGTTGTTGTATTCTCTGGTATTTAGACAGCCGAGACTCGGCTATCTCAGTAACGTTGGGATCAGGCAGTGACACCAACGGGCGACCAATCAGGAAATGAACAGGAGTCAAAGGCTGAAGGTCGTTTGGATCAGAGGACAAAGGGGACAGGGGTCGGGAGTTTAAGGTTGCTTCCACCTGTGCTAGCAAAGTGCAAAATTTATCGTAATTTAGACTAGCGTTACCTATAACGCGCCGTATGTGATGTTTGGAGGACTTAATTCCGGCCTCCCACAATCCGCCAAAGTGGGGACTGTGCGCGGGTATAAAATGCCAAGCTACTCCGTCGCTCGCGACTGATTCGGAAATAGAAGGGTTTTGTTTCGCGAGAAAATTGCCTAATTCGATTAACTCGGAATTAGCGCCTACAAAGTTAGTGCCATTGTCAGAATAGACATGGAGCGGTTTGCCTCGACGAGCCACAAACCGGCGAAAAGCCATTAAGAAGGTTTCAGTAGAAAGATCAGCGACCAATTCAAGGTGCACTGCCTTTGTGACAAAACAATAAGCTGTAACTTGTTGTAAGCGAGCGAAGCTTGAATACTGATTGAACGGAAATGGTTCAACAGAGGTTACAGGAAGACTCTGAACTTCTTTTTTGAATTCTGGAAGCTCAGCACGAACATGTTTGGAAGTAGGCCAAGATGCCTCGCCTTCGCTTAGCCAGGTGGGACCATGCCACCAAAGGCTTAACAGACCCAGCGGGTCAAATATCTGCGATCTTTCAGACAAGATGCTACGCTTGGTAGCCTCACCACTTGTAGAATTTGAAATATGGGATATTTCAGACAAGATGCTACGCTTGGTAGCCTCACCACTTTAAGAATTTGAAATATGGGATATTTCAGACAAGCTGCTACGATTGGTAGCCTTACTACTTGTAGAATCTGAAATCTGGGATATTTCAGACAAGCTGCTACGATTGGTAGCCTTACTACTTGTAGAATCTGAAATCTGGGATATTTCAGGCAAGATGCTACTCGTGGTAGCCTTACTACTTGCAGATTCTGAAATATTCTCTACTGATAAGAATCTTTCCTGAGAGATTTGCAATGAATCGCCCAGTACCTCTACAGGCTTCTTGAAAGGGACAGAGACAACGAATCGACCATTCGCTTCTCGTTGAGTATTTTTCACAAAATGTGGATCACAGGCGCTCTCCTCATTTGTGTGGACCTTTTCCTCTGGGTAATGTTCGAGTTGCCAAAACCTAGCAATGGGGTCAGAAGCATCCTCGATCGTGCCAAGATTGCACTGTACAGGGTACGCAGAAGGGGGGCCTGTAGGACCAGAAACAATCCAACCGAAACGAGTATTTTGGAGGATGGGAAGATTTGGGCCTAGACCAATTTGTCCAATACAAAGGAGCTGCCAGAAAATGGGCGAACCAATCAGAATGTCGATGGTGCCCGGTTGGTCGTAGGACAGATCTGACAACTTGATGTTATCAGGAACCTTGAAACTGTTTCGCTGGACGCGAAAACTTGGGGTTGTACCTGTAATCTCATCGAGAACAAGACAGGATAGATCAATACTGTATGAGGTGTGAGGGGCTTGCAGCTTGATATCACACCTAGCTTTGATTTGAGAAGTAGCTTTACTTAAGCCAGAAACAGTAACGTTGACTTCGCGAGTTGGAAGCTTCAACCTTTTACACAAATCTGAACGTATGAAGTTCGATTGGGAACCGGAATCCAGCAGGATTCGCACAACATGAGGCGTACCATCATCAGCGATGAGTTTAGCGGTAGCCGTAGGTAAGAGTACCTGCAAAGCATTCGAACAGAATGCCGAAATCGATTGATTTAGTTCAACAGGGGTTTCTGCCGACATCGCAGACCCTGGTTGACTAGAAGAAGCATTTTGAGGTTTGTCCTCATGAAGAAGGGTGTTGTGCCTTGATTTGCACTTCCTACACGTATATTTGGAGCTACAGCGGCTCGAAAGGTGACCCTGAGTTAGGCAATTAAAGCATACACGGAGCTCTTTTGCCTTTGCATTTCTGTCAAGAGAAGACAGCTTGACAAACTTATCGCATTTGTACAAGGGATGAGATCCTTTACAAAGTGGACACGAAGGGGTATCTGACACAAATGATTTCGAATGTACCTTGGAAGACTTTTCGGGTACAAGCTTAATATTTTTTACTTCCAGAGTTTCTAGAAGATTTGCTGTGTTTTGTAAAAATTCCTTGAACTCATCAAGATTAGGCAGGTCAGAACTTGACCGGTTTCTAAGGACCTCCCATTCACGGAATGTCGTGGGGTCCAGTTTTTTAGAAACGACATAAATGATAACAACATCAAGAAGCTCGCTTTTGGTTGCTAATGATTTGATTGCTGCAAAATGTGTGAATAACATATCGCTAATCGTACGTAATTTAGTTGCAGATTCCTTACTGCACGATTCAAGTTCGAATATAGCATTGAGGTGGTTATGAATCAGAATTTTTGGATCATTGTAACGATTACACAATGCATCCCAAGCTAGAATATAATTACTCGCAGTAAACTCTAAACTTTTTATAATTTGGCTTGCATCACCCTGTAAACGAGCCTTTAAGTAATGCAGTTTTTGAATATTAGTTAGCGTTTGATTCTCATGAATTAAGCTAATAAAAATCTCACGAAATTCCAACCACTCTGACACGTTCCCTGAATATTTGGGAACGGAAATGGTAGGAAGGCGTACAGCTCGATTATTGCAATGTGAGCTGCAGTCTAAATGCGCTGATCTTACGCTACCGTTAGGAGATCCAGAACGATCTGGTGCAACATCAGACTGTTTGTTATATTCATTAATCAAACATTCAGCTTGTGAAATTGCAAGAAAATAAGAGTCTTCAAATTCGACTTGTTGCTGCATTTCAGATTCTGTATCCTTACTGGTGTCTAAAATTTGTTCGTGAACCTCATAATATTCTGATAACACGGCGGCTATAGCATCCAATCTTTTCTGCAATTGAACAATCTGAGCGCTAGATAAGAATTGATCTTCATCTTGAATTGTTTGCAAAGATTGCACGTGATTTGAGAAACGCGTAAGCTTGCCTTTGATAGAGCCACGTGCTCTTACAAGCGGATCCATAATTGTTGAAATTAAAACAGTTTAGCAGATAGAACTAACTTTTCGTACGCCACTGGCACGGAATTTGTTTACAACGCAGACAGCGCTGATAACGACGCGAGAATCTTGGCGCTAACGACGCAGAAAACGACCCTGGTACAACGCGAGATTATTAACTTGTGACTAAATTGTACTCGCGCACAACGAAATAGCTTGGCATTTCACGCAATTAAAATGTTTATATGACTCATAAACCATTTGTTTACGCAATAATACGCAGCTGAAATTATGCACATGCAGAGACACAAATTCATGCATAGGAAATCTCACAAAGGAAATTAGGCTTACATTGATATTGGTGTGTGTGCCGCCTTTTTCGTTTCTGTGGTTTGAACTGCCGTCTCGTCTGCAGCTGGCCGCTGCCTCCACACCTGCACGAATTTGGCGCGAGACTTGGCGTTTGGCTTTCTCGCTCTAACGTTTATAGCAGCGTATGCTGTCTTCCTTCCTCTCGTTCCTCTCGTTAGGGACGAATTTAACACGATTGAAAACTGCGTGTTGCACTTACTTGCCTTGTACAACTGCGAATCCGGGCCGATGATCCATGCGGCTCGAAGGAACAATGTTGCTGCTTTCCGGGTTCGTACTAATCCGGCTCGAAGGACCAATGTTGGGGAGCCTCTCAGTTTTCCATTATTTTGGAAAATTCCTGATTGCTAGGTCGCCTTGGACGTTAATGGACTGTATTGATTTTATTTCTTCACTGAATTATACACTCGTTGAAAGCAAAGTAGGTAATTTATTTGCTATAAATTTACATGAACAGTTTAACATTTAAACATGTGAACAATAATTACTTTCGCAGAGCGGACCTTTTCGCGTGCTGTCTCGCTGACAGACGGATTTGTAAGTAAGTTTTTAGAATCGGAAGCCCGCCCGGCAGTCTATTGCGCACAGTATGAATTCAGAATGCAAGATAGGCGGCAAAAGTTTATAAAGTCCTTAACAGATATTAACGATACAAGTTTGAATATGAGCATGTCATTTGATTGCAGCAGAACTCGGCTCACAGCTTTGTCTGGCAATCAAACTCGTTTCGAAGTGTTTTTTATAAAAACCTTTGAACATTTATGTTTCATTTCTGTTTATTCTCATTGTTGGTGCTTGCTGGCAAAACAGGTTCACGGCACCCCGAGAGGAGGGGATGCGTGCAGTGGTAGTACGGGGAGTCGCCTCTTGAGCTTCACCAAGGGTGGACGTGCTTGCTTAAAGTTAAAAAATAAAAGCGAGTTGCTACTTAGAAACTTGTTTCTTTTGTCTTCTGAATAGTGATAGCGTAAATAAATACAGTCCACTACACCAGATCGACGGGTGGTAATTGCACCCCAACATATGGTCCTCCTACGCCCGATAGCCGGTAAATTGTCCCTTTCAAGTGACAAATTCATTTCGGAAACCGACTGTCGATAGAAGCAGCCACCAAACGACGCCATCACAAAACCTGAAAAAAGAAGCGCAGCCCGCCACAAGCAGCACGTGACGGTCTCGCCACCCCGAAAACAAGATCGACCACCTGCAAGCATCAGAGGCAGCGGCCACCTGCAGGTAAGCGAGGCTCCTCAAAACCATCCTGTTCCTCTCCCAAATAAACTTAGCGTAACTACGCAACGAATTAAATAAACTTAGCGTAACTACGCAACGAATTAATAAACTTAGCGTAACTATGCTAATTAAAATTAATTGAACTTAAGCGTAATTACGCATCAATTATAAAAAAAAAAACGTCAGCGTAATTACGCAGCAAATATTGAGTGTTGGTCTGCTTGCGGCAGCTTACATAAACAGACATTTTTATCTTATAATTAAATTAAATAAACATGTCAGAATTACTAAAATTAAAGAGAGAACGCGGGACAATTAAGGCAAAATTAACAAGATTTAAAACCTTTGTAAACGATGTAACAGAAGGAGACGATTTAAGTCTTTTAAAGAAAAAATTAGAAGCAACTATTTCATTGTTAGACAAATTTGACTCTGTACAACAAAAAATAGAGCTCAGCATTGACGATGATGAGCAATTAGAAGTTGAAGCCTCAGATAGGGAATCATTCGAGAATGAATATTTTGAAACCATTGTCAGTGCTGAGAAAAAATTAAGTTTGAATCAGCAATTAAATGAAGTAGATGCAAGTTATAATTCGCAAACAAGCTTAAATTTAAATATGGTGAAATTGCCAATTATTTCTCTTCCTGAATTTAGCGGGGACTATAAAAATTGGACTAATTTCAAGGACGCGTTCAATGGCTTGGTTCACAGTAATTCAAGTCTGTCGGACGTGCAAAGGCTATTATATTTAAAATCGTGTATCAAAGGCTCTGCAAGCCAAGTTATTGAATCACTAGCAACTAGTGGTGAAGCATATCAAGAATGCTGGAAGTTATTAACTGAACGATATGAAAATCGTAAAATTATAATAAACGCACATGTTGCGGCCTTATTTGAATTGAAATTTGTGGCAAGAGACTCACATAGCGAGTTGAGAAAATTATTAGACACGGTCACTTCTCATTTAAGATCATTAGACAATTTGGGAATAATAACGAGCTCTTGGGACCCACTAATTTGTCATCTAATTCAAACCAAGCTAGACATAAGCATTCGTAAAGAGTGGCAGTCATTTGACAAAAGCACAGATGCACCTAAGTTTCAAGACTTGAAGGAATTTCTAACAAAGAAATGCAATATATTAGAGAGTGTTTCAGTTCAAACATATAAAAATGAAAATAAGGGTTACTCAAAATTTAATAAGGTCAATCTTGCAATGGCTAATAAAAAGCGATGTGCATTTTGCGCAGCAAATGATCACGCCATTTATTATTGTAAAGGGTTTTTAAATTTAAATATGGAAGAAAGAGTAATCGAAATAAATAAATTAAAATTGTGTAAAATGTGTTTAAAAGCGGGGCATAATAGTACCGATTGCAAAGGCAAATCATGCTTTAAATGTCATAAAAGGCATAACACCCTCTTACACAAAAATATTTCCGCGAACTGTGCAGAAGTACAAACGCCCGACGTAAACACAGGTGTGCGAGCAGGTAGTGACCTTTCGATGAATAGTCCATCTGTTGGAAACGACACTCTAAACCAAGCGGCGAGTTTAAATGCCCAAATAAATAACAATGAAAATTATGTTCTGTTATCAACGGCCGTCGTAAATATTTTTGACAACGACGATAAGATACATAAATGTCGAGTTTTATTAGACAGCGGTAGTCAAGTAAATATAATTTCAGAGTCATTATGCAAAAAATTGAAATTGCCAACAAAGGATGTATTTTCTTCTATCATTGGCGTGAATGGGTCGCAAACAGCTGTTCATAAAATGGTAACTGTAAACGTTTCAAGTGAAAATAGAGCTATGGGGCTAGAATTGCAATGCTTTGTGTTGCCGCATATGATAAACGATTTACCCAAAATCAAAATTAATCGGTCCGACTTGGGAGTACCAGAAAATGTACGTTTAGCGGATTCGGATTTCCATTTGGGAGGTCCAATCGATGTGATAATAGGGGCAAAAACCTTCTGGCAATTAATAACTAGTGAAGTTATACATTTGGGAAAACATAAACCGACGCTGCGCAATTCCAAATTAGGGTGGTTGTTAACCGGAGAACTGCATTATACAAATATGGCGTTAGCAAAACATGTCAACGTCTCGCTCTCAAATCAAGAACTAGATAAAAAATTAGAAAGGTTTTGGCAGTTAGAATCGGTTCCCGCAAAAATAAATCAGTCAAAGGAAGAAGCTGCAGCTGAGGAACATTTTGTAAACAATTTTACAAGAGATAAGTCAGGGAAATTTGTTGTAAAAATACCATTTAAAAACAACATTTTGGAACTGGGCAATTCATACGAGGTAGCTTCGAAACGATTTCTCGCTATCGAGAAGAAATTTGATAAAAATCCAAAATTAAAGGAATCGTATGCAAAATTCATGTCCGAATATGAAACATTAGATCACATGGAAAAAATCACCGGGATAAATATTTCTGATAACAACCAATTTTTCCTCCCACATCATGCGGTAATTAAAGTCGCGGATAATCAAGAAAAAATTCGTGTTGTTTTCGACGGTAGCGCAAGGTCGGACTCAAATATATCATTAAATGACACGCAGCTAATCGGAGGAACTCTACAAAATGACCTTTTCGTAATTTTATTGAACTTTCGCTTGCATAAATATTGTCAAACAGCTGACATAGTGAAAATGTACCGAAACGTTTTAATTCAAGAAGAAGATAGAAAGTACCAAAGAATATTGTGGCGGAAGGATAAATCTGAACCTTTAAATTGCTACGAGTTAAAAACGGTCACGTACGGTTTAGCAAGTTCACCTTATCTTGCAATTAGAAGTTTGTATCAGCTGGCGTTAGAAAATGAAATGGTAACACCGATAGCAGCGAACGTAATAAAAAATTGTTTCTATGTCGATGATGTATTATTTGGCGCAAATTCCGTCGACGAATTAAATAAATTAACTGCCGATTTAACTGAGATTTTATCTTCGGCTGGCTTTGAGTTAAGCAAATTTAAATCAAACATACAAAATATTGATGCTTCGTCAACAAATAAAAATGTAAATTTAAATGAAAATTTAAAAATGATAAGTTTAAGCAATATAACAGAATCAAAAGTACTCGGAATCGGGTGGAATTCTCAAACCGATAATTTTCATTATATGGTTGACAACGTAAAGGATCACGAAAAGGTGACAAAAAGATCAGTGTTGTCATTAGTGTCACAATTGTACGACCCACTGGGGTTGTTAGGGCCTATTATAATCACTGGTAAATTGTTTATTCAAAAACTGTGGAAAGGAAATTTAGACTGGGACCAAGAGGTATCTGATGGTTTAAAATTAAAATGGGTAGAATTTCGTGAACAATTGAATGATTTGAATAAAGTTGAAATCCCACGATTAATAATTGCCGAAAATGAGTTTGAATTGCACGCATTCGCGGACGCCAGTAACCTAGCATTCGGAGCGTGCATCTATGTTAGGTCTAGCGGTTTCAATAAAAACATAAGTTGTCATTTAGTATGCTCAAAGTCAAGAGTGGCTCCGTTAAAACAAATAACGTTACCACGCTTGGAATTGTGCGCTTGCTTGTTATTGGCACAATTAACAAAAAAAATAACGGATTCATTACATATAAAATTCAAACGGTGCTATTACTGGACAGATTCCTCGATTGCTTTACAATGGATCAAATGCGAGCCATACAAATGGAAGACTTTTGTGGCGAATCGTGTGTCACAAATTCAAACAATTTCAAATATTGACGATTGGCATCATGTCCGAACAAATCACAACCCTGCAGATTTAATATCGCGCGGAGCGTCTGTAAATGAATTAATAAACACATCGTTTTGGTTTAATGGTCCTTCATGGCTAAGGAAAAATGAAGCAGAATGGCCCGAAGAAATTTCGCTTAAATATACATCAGAAGTTCCTGAAATAAAAATTGAAAAGCAAATTGTAACCACAACAACGTTAATAAAAAATCAGTTTGAGATATTTGACAAATTTTCGTCATTAGATAAATTGCAAGCAGTTTTCGCTTATGTGTTGCGCTTTATAAAAAATTGTAGAGTAGCGAAGGAAAACAGAAAATCGGGTTTACTGTCGGTCAGCGAAATCCGCAATTCTTTACTACAATTATGTAAATTAATGCAAATGTCAGAATTTAAAGACGAATTTGACAAATTAAGGAAATCTCAACACATTTCAAAATCAAGTAAAATGACTAGTTTAAATCCGTTCTTAGATGAAAACGTGATAATACGTGTGGGTGGAAGAATCAAACATTCGAATTTAAAATATGAAGCAAGGCATCCAATTATATTAGCACAGAAACATAAATTAACAAAGTTGGTTTTCGAACAAGCGCACATACAATTACAGCATTGCGGTGCACAAACTTTATTATACGCAGTCAGAGAACGATTCTGGCCCCTAGCAGGAAAAAACACTGCAAAGAAAATTATTCATAATTGTATTAAATGTAGCAAGGTGCAACCAAGAGCGTTTATTCCTATAATGGGTGACTTGCCACAGAATAGAATTAGTCCAAACCCGCCATTTGAAATTTGCGGTACAGATTTTGCTGGTCCGTTTTACATTAAATCCAGACAAGTGAGAAATGTTAAATTAACAAGGATTTATATCTGCGTCTTTGTATGCTTCACAACGAAAGCTTGTCATATTGAAATAGTCAGCGATCTTACAACCGCTTCTTTTTTGGCATGTTTTAAGAGATTTGTATCCCGTAGGGGAAAGCCTTCACACGTCTATTCAGACAATGGATTAAATTTTGTAGGGGCAAATAATGAACTGTCAAATTTTCTAACAAAAAATGAGTTTCACATAGAAAGAGGTTTACGAAAGGAAAATATAACTTGGCATTTTTCACCTGCGAGATCTCCAAATTTCGGAGGTTTGTGGGAAGCTGTAGTAAAATCGACTAAGACTCAATTAAAACGCGTTATTGGAGATGCTAATCTTTCATATGAAGAATTTTTAACGCTATTGTTACAAATAGAGTCTTGTCTAAATTCACGACCCCTTACCCCACTATCCAATGATCCTAATGACCTCGCACCGTTAACGCCAGGACACTTCTTAATTGGTCGGAGTATGACTGCATTACCTGAATCAAATTATACGGACATCAAAATAAACCGACTTTCTCGCTGGCAACTGGTGCAAGCAATGGTACAGGGATTTTGGCGCCGATGGAGCAAGGAGTACCTCCCGCAGCTTCAGAGGCGAACGAGATGGACAAAAAATATCCACCAGCAACCCTCTGTAGGCGACTTGGTCCTACTGAAGCTGGACTCTCAACCACCTCTTCAGTGGCCTCTTGGCCGCATAACTCAACTTCACCCTGGCAACGATGGAATAGTGCGAGTGGTGTCGGTGAAAACCCAAACGGGTATGGTGAAACGCGGAGTGAGTGCGATATGCCCTCTTCCGAAAGAAGGAAATGGACAGTAAAAACTTGACAGCTCATGTGAGCCTTAAGCTAAGGAAGCGTTTCATTTTATAAGAAGTACGTTAAGTTAGCGTTAAGATTATTGAAATTTCAAAAATAAAAATAATGATTTGCTTTACTGGTGCAAATTTTGCACACATTGATGTAATGTTACTGATTAAGTTACTATGTATTTTGAAAAATATTGTGTTGAAAACCTGTGGTGTTTCAAGGCGGGCAGTATGTTGGTGCTTGCTGGCAAAACAGGTTCACGGCACCCCGAGAGGAGGGGATGCGTGCAGTGGTAGTACGGGGAGTCGCCTCTTGAGCTTCACCAAGGGTGGACGTGCTTGCTTAAAGTTAAAAAATAAAAGCGAGTTGCTACTTAGAAACTTGTTTCTTTTGTCTTCTGAATAGTGATAGCGTAAATAAATACAGTCCAATACACCAGATCGACGGGTGGTAATTGCACCCCAACACTCATATTTCCCCAATAAATTTTTTTGGCGATGGATTTTAAGGCTACATTAAATAATGTTGAAGGGATATGATCGCCCTATTGCCTTTTTCTAATTTAATCTGTTCTGTTCTCTGAATGATGTCATTTTAGGCAGTGGTCTATTATGATATATTTTATCTGTCAATCTTCCTCCATTCTCATTTTCCCCTGCTTCTCAGATTCTTCTATTACCCCATGTGTGGTTTATATTTATTTTCCACTCTGCTGTTAAAATCTCCCAGTAAGTACGAGGCCGATTCATATTTGACCTGCATTTTATTTTTTTCTGGTCGATACAAACTACAAATTAATATTATATATGCATAATTTTTCTTTCAAACTGGAGAATCAGCTTAAGATAGAATCGAGGAATGTACGAGGAAGGCTCCCCGAAACATTTAACAAAATAATGAGATGGAAAAGTACAAAAGAGTATAGAGCAGCAGTAGCTGAATTCAAACTAATATCAGATAGAATGTGCTACCTACGATTGAGAGGAAAATATCAGAAAATAACGTTACTAAACATTCATGCTCCAACCGAGGTATCAGAAACGGACACAAAAGAGGAGTTCTATAATACGCTAGATGAAGTATACGAAAAATTACCCAAATACGATCTCAAAATTCTAGTAGGAGATGCAAATGCGGAGATAGGGAGAGAAGAGTGCTACAGATCCACCATTGGCAAATATAGCAAGCATGAAGTTACCAACGAAAATGGACAGTTACTAATAGACTCTGCCAGGGAAAAAGACATGAGAATAAAAAGCACCTATTTCAAAAAAAAAACAATACATAAAGCCATTTGCAGATCTCCAGATGGCTCATACGTGAACCAGATAGACCATGTACGCATTGAAAAGGGCGAAGAAAAATGTATAAAGGACATAAGAGCCTACAGAGGACCAGACGCTGATTCTGACCACCTACTACTTGGTATAAAATTCAAACAAGAAATACCAATAGAAAGAAACAGGAAAAACAAAAAAGTCACGGAAAGAAATAAGCAGGATGGCAAAAGACTAAGAAAAAATTGAGTATCAAGAAAAACTAATTAACAGGTTAGAAACAATACAAGAGTCTGATGATGTAGAACAACTCTGGACGGAAATAAGTAAGACAATGAAACAGAGCGCATGTACAGACAACCCGATTAACACAAGGATAAACAAAAAATGGTTTGATGCAGAATGCGAAGAGGAGTTACACAGGAGAAACACACTAAGAATGGAAATGTTGAAATCCAACGCCCACCAAGATAAGGAGGCATACAAAACCCAAAGAAAAAAATGTAAATTAATTTTAAGGGAGAAAAAAGAAAACACAAGGAATAATTAGTGAACAATATAGAAAATACCTACAGAAAAAAACGAGACAAGAAGCTTATATCAACAGCTAAAAAAAGAAAGGAAGGGATTCCAAGCAAAGCCAATATTCTATAAAAACAAATCCGGGAAACTAGTCGGAGCACAAAAAGGCAAGTTGGAGCTATGGAAGGAGTATTTCAACGATCTATTGAACTCAAAAGTAAATAATAATGGCGACGGAGAAGAAGAAGAAGGGATAAACGAAGAACTCCATAACCAAGACAATGAAGAACCACCACAATTGGAAGAGATCGAGGAAATAATAAACAATCTTAAAAATAACAAAATCTCTGGGAATGACGAACTACATGCGGAATTATATAAAAACGGCGGAAAGCAACTGACAAAAAAGATTTGGTGGTTGATCAGAGAAATATGGGTCCAAGAAAAAATGCCTCAACAGTGGAACGAAGCGGTGTTATTACCGATCTACAAAAAAGGAGATAAAACAGACGAGTACCAAGCAGGTTTTAGGAAGTGTAGATCAGTGATAGACCAACTGTTTGTTTTGAGAGAAATACAAGCCGAAAGTCACGAGTACAGGAAGGAAACATACATAATCTTCATAGACTTCAAACAGGCCTTTGACTCTATCAACAGAAAAGTACTATACAAACCATTGCAAGAACTAGGTATAAACGGGAAACTAATAAAACTAATAAAACTAACCTTATAACATGCAACCAATTATGGTAAGAATAGGACAAGACTTGTCATAGAAGTTCGGAGTATATGAAGGACTGCGACAAGGAGACCCGCTGTCCTCCATACTGTTCAACTGCGCATTGGAGTATGTCATGAGAAAAGCAGCACTAAACAGAACAGCATTGCTATACCACAACAAACACCAATGCTTAGCCTTTGCAGACGACTTAGGGATATTAACAAGAAGCAAAAAGGAACTAAAAAAGGCAATCCTGAAACTAGAAGAAGCAGCGCAGTTAATGGGACTAACTATAAACGAAAACAAAACCAAGTACATGACATGGACAGACCAATAGTACAGTACCTAACACAAGTTGTTAGGTAAGACCTATATATCATTTTTCTAAGTAACAACCCCCCTTTAAAATACACTTGTCCGATCGCTCCGGTACCTTCTTCTGTATTCCCGTCGAAAAAAATCTCTTAGTTGACGACGTAGCTAATTTTGCACCGCCTCATTAGAGGCAAAGCGCTTGCCTCCCAAGAATTTTTTAAGGGAGCCAAAGAGATGATAGTAATTTGGGGCCAAGTCCGGACTATATGGGAAGAAGGCAGCACTTCCCAGTCCAATTTAACGTGACAAAAAGTCATCGCTTCCATACTCGTAGCGAAGCCGGAGTTCTCTGCAAACATGTAGTCGTTTCTGCTGTTGTTCCGCGGAAAATTGTTTTGGGACCCACCTGGCGCTAACTTGACTAAATTTAAGCTTGTTGTGGACAATAGTGTGAACACTACCACCACTGGTGTTCACAACAGAATTTGACACATTGGTGCACGACATTGTTAATACAAATGACAGTATCAAGTTGCAGTTGTTTATGGAGTTAGCTAACATGCCTACTCCGATGCATGTAAAACCGCTTTACAGTATCTCTTCTATTATGTTCATAAAATAATAAAATGCAGGTTAAATTTGAACCGCCCTCGTACTATGGCCTTCCTCTCTACATTTTCGGTTGCCTTCTGTAATATTGCCTAGAACTACATACGAATAAATTGGATGCTTACCAACTTCCTGAGCAGGCCGGATTCCGGAAAGGCTTCAACACTATCAAAATTCTGCAGCGCGATACTGTATGCGTCGCTGAATGCCGTGTGAACAGCTTCATTTGAACGCATGTATCTGGGATACCGGTAACTCGCATACAGAATCCACGTGTGCCCAGGGCCTTAGTTTTGTAGCCTGACGGGCTAGTTTAATTTAATATACTTGTTTAACCTGTTAGCTACAATTACCAGACTGATACTGGCTTCCCTGATAGCTCAGATTGCCAAGGTACGGATAATAAACTCAACTAGTAACTCAGGAAAGAAACACAGAATAAGCTCCATCATCGTATAATAATTTAGCTAAATACATTTAAATTGTATTCAAGACAGGAAATAAATATAAAATGTAACGATGTTTGTAAAATTAATACAACCCTTTTAACGGGGTTTCTCGCTCGCTGGGAATCCGGCTCTGTCAGTTTCTTTTGGAACAGCCTATACACGGAGTAGCTCCGATGTCCCGTAGGCAGTTCGCCGGGCCTGTACAGCTAAAATGACAGTTTAGCGAAATCCGCTTAATGTCGGCGCATAAACATTGAATTCTTTGTTTTAAATTGTTTAAAGTGCGGGCAATATCAAGTTAAATTATATGCATACCTGGGGCAACTCGTATTTATCGCGGCCTGCAGGTGTGTTGTTGGCGGACGGCGAGTTTAGCTGGTTTTACCTGTGCCAGCTGCTTTGCGTATCCAGGTAAGGGAATTTCGATTGAATAACCGTTGTTTCTTGTTGGCGATGATCCCCGTCGGATTGCCCTCGATTCAAACGTGCGTACCTATGGACACCTGCCTCTGGCTTTCTAGGCTGGGCCTCCTAGTGCACGTTTTCAGCTTCGATGGTGCCAAGTCGCTCCGAACGCAATTAACGGGATTAATTATGTCAGCGTTGTTGTCCGGACGCAGGGAAATTTAGTTCACAAACGGAACCGTCTCCGGCGAGCTCAGCTTAATCCTCCGGGTCACCAGGTACTGGGAAACGTTGTCGGCGAGTTCGGCCAAGTTCTCCTAATAATTAGGTGTTGGACATCGTCGTCGTCGGGTCTATGAGGACCTTCTAGGTAACTAGGTGCTGGGGAATTGCACCGAAGAGTCTGCTTGACTCTCCTGGCGCCCAGGTGCTAGAATGATTAGTAGGAGTCCCCTCGAAAAGTCCAGAGACCCTTCTGAGTGAGACTAGGCTAGAAGATAGGGTTAGGGAAATTCTAAGAAAATTCTGCCTGTCCATAGCTTCGATTTCTCCTGATATACTCTAGGCCGGTATAATCAGCGGTTCACGCCGGTTCGTTAGAACGGGGATTTTTGCTGTAGGTGCCTAGTTTAATGTTGTGTCCTAAATAGATGTATTCTTCGACATTCTCTATCACATGGTCGCCCAGGCGTATTTCTGTGTTGCCTGTTGTCATAATGTCAGTTTTGGTAACTTCATAATAAGCCCATTTTTTTTGGATTTTGACTTTAGTTCATTCATCATGTCTTGCAACTCCTCCATATCTTGGTTTATGAACACGATGTCGTCCGCGAAGCGAAGCGAAGGTGGTTGAAATATCTGCCGTCTATTTTAATATCTTTTTGATCCCAATCAAGTGTTTTGAAAACATCCTCCAATGCAAGAGTAAACAGTTTTGGGGAGATGGTGTCACCCTGTCTGAATGCTCTTTTTATTGAGATTTTATCTGTTTTGATATCTTCAGCGATTTTTACTTCGATTGTTGCATTTTCGTATATATTTTAGTAAGTTTTTATATCTTGAGTCAACTCTTGCACTGTTTAGAGCTTCAAAAATAGACCATAGGTCCACTATGTAGAAGGCTTTGTTGTAGTCAACGAATGCAAGGTGGAGTGGTTCGTTATATTCATTGTATTTTTCTATATGTGAACGGACGGATTTAATATGTTCGATAGTGCTGAAGCCTTTCCGGAATCCGGCCTGCTCAGAAAGTTGGGAAGCATCCAATTTATTCGTAACTCTATTCGTTATGATTTTTGTCAACAACTTGTACGGATGGGGAAGTAGACTGATAGTTCGATAAATGTCTATTTTTAGTTTGTCATCTATTTTATGTTTTTATGTATTAGTACAACCTGCGCGTTCTGCCATGTTTCTGGAATCATACTCTCAGTCTGAGGATCGTTTTTATGAAACAAAGAATACATTAAACCAGAATTTATTGATGAAGATAAAATATTGCTTATGGTACTTAACGAAAGACGTTAAGATGCTCATAATCAAACTAGTATCGTTAATATATATCGTATAGTGCCTTTACTTGGTCAATAAATCTACGGGCATCGTCCTTTTGCTCATTTTTCGTCAAATTTTCCTGGAATGACCACTTTTTCTATGTTATCACCCCGAATGAGATAGCCAAGGAATGTAAGTATTCGTATTCGTATAGTTGATACAAGTCGTTTGTTGATATCTTATTTTAATTCCTGGAGAATTGAGATGCTAGTTCTATGGATTTTCCATAAAATCCTTATTATTCTACGAAAGGAGATAATTTGAAATACCTCTATCATACATTTTTTTACCTTTTTTATTATTATGGTAATCTTTCATATTTTTGTCAGTTTTCTTATGCAGTTTTGGATTTTGAACTTGGGAGGAGGGTGAACTAAGTTCAGCGCATTTAGGTCTTAACGTGGGCCCATTGTGCTACTGACAAATCACATGTGTGTTTTATGCGTGGTTTTTGTTAAGTAAATTTGAATTTTTCCAGAATTTATTCCGTTACACGTGTTCAAGCAATTGCTCTCTCGTAAATTATTGAAACTGACAGGCGCACAAGTCTGCAGCTGCAGTTCATTTCGTTCAAAGTGACCAGCTGCTGCCTCATACATTAGCCAAAGGCAGTAAAAAGTCACTTCAACATTAAGATATGGGCTAGCGAACACAGACGTTGAGTAAATAATTTCGAGATGTCAATCAAAACGCTCGTTAGGCCATTAAAACGGTCGTAAAAGTTATTTTAAGATTGATATATATGCATAAAACTAACACGTTTTAGCAGTAAATTTCTTGTCGCACAAAATCAGTGAGTCAATAACATTGCAGAATGACTAGCATGTTCCATTTTTAAGCCAACAGTAGCAAACATCTAATTGTTTCCTCGCCACAACGTTTTAAGATCTTTTAAAAGGGTCTGCACACTTTCCTGCAGAGGACAGTTCCTTCAGTCGCCGCATCGAAGCAAGTCGTATTAGCTTGCTGCCGAGTTCTTTGCGTGTTTTTGACCACGACCGCGACAGTTTTAATTTCCGGAGATATTTTCTCAATCAGCTCTGCGGGATTTAATTTACGGAACCGGATCAATTGAGTCATTTAATCAGAAGTGCTTACCGATTTTTCATCTCGTTATAGCGGCACGAAGACCGTTCTCGCATTGTATCATTTATCGCTTGAATTCCGCGTTATCGATTTTTCTTCAGAATTCTCCTGCATAAGTACGATGAGTTACGGCGCGGCGGGCCGCTTGCTACAGTCTTTTCTATCAGCTCCCGGATTCACTGCAGCGACTCGACCAAACGCGTTTCCTGAGGGACATCAAGCAACTCAAACCGCAGCAAGGATCTTAGAAGGTAATGTGTAAAATTTATATTAATGTAGACGCCCATTATTTTCGCTAAGTGAAATAGTGTCGCGGAAGCGAATTAAGTGACGCACATTTAAAAGATCTCATATAGCGTTCAGATAACAACAAATAGTCAGTATCATTTCGCAAATTCATAACTCTGTATATAGTTAAATTTAGAATACCGAATGAGAATATTATCGTAAGTATCCTTTCACGAATTCATAATCCTGTAAATAGTTGAATTAAGATTACCGAACAAGAATATTATTTTAGCAGTGACGTCATGTCGGACGTAGAATTCCATTAGGTAAATCAGATGATTTCATTGTACATACTCATTTTGTGTTTGACATATTGAATTTTAATTATTCTATGTTTTCTGGGATTTGACGGTTGTTGCATGAAATCGCCCAGTATTATTATTATTCCAAAAGTGGTGGCGCCTAGGCATATTACCCCCCCTCCCCCTTAAGTTACCGAGCCATGCCCGGTGTAAAGCACAGTCCCGAAATAACCTACGCCCTCGCGACTGGCTGCCGGCAAACCTTTTTTTATTACAACCATTCCGGGCAGGCTGGGCTTATAATCACCCAATGTTGTAATCCTGTTCTATGGTATAATATTTTGTTACTCTACCTTGTAGAACAGTGAAAGAAAATGACTTTAATTGTATCCCAACGTTGAATGGTCACCCGGTTCAGTACCGATAGAGCGGACCGCAGAAAAAGTTCCACCTGTTCACGGATTTGAACCTATGCTTGTTTTTTTATAGCTCATACACAGTCTCCGTTATTTGAAATACGAGCACCGAAATAAATGATTTTATCTTTGCGCTGGACTTGATTTAGCGGAAAGTGTTGGCATAAACGATCAGCTCAATCTACTGCTAGTAATTTATATTTTAGCTTATTCAGTTTACGTTGCACCTAACGAAGACGCAAGGGCAGAGGAGAAAGAGTAATTCTATGAAATATTACAGAAGATGGAAGAAGATTGATAGAATATTGCAGAAATACCTAAATTTAATAACTACATATTTCATGCACAAGGACATACACAAATATACGAGAACACAGCCTACCCGAGGTGAAAAATCAATAATAGTTTACCTATATCTTAGTGTAAAATAGTAGAATGAGGAACGTAGTAAATATAAGGGTAAAACGGGGATACGAGAAAGGCAGTGACCATCACCTGCTGGCAATGGAAATGCGGTATGAAGACGAAGAGTATAAAATAATGAATAATGAAAGAGAAACAGACATATGGAAAATAAGGGCGTGTAAGCAAAAGAAATATAAAGTACAAGCTACGTTTAAAAAATTGGTAGAAACAGAAATACAATATATGGAGCACTCAGAGGATACTAAAAATGTAGACCAACTGTGGGATTATTTTAAGAAAAGTATAACAGGAATGATTACATTCATGGGAAATGAAGGAAAGCAACTGTTGCTAAAAATAATAAATGTGGCATGGAAAACGAAAGAAGTAGATACCCAACGACTGGCAAGTGGTGATACTTCTAATAATATATAAAAATAGTCACACTATGAAATGCGAAAATTATCGAGGAATCTCGTTTTTGTGCGTGGCAAGTAAAATCTATGAAACAGTAATTGAAGAGAGGTTGGGAAAAAAATAAAGAACACATTTGACGAAACAGAGTGTGGATTTAGAAAGAACATAGGCGCAGAGATT
Organism: Agriotes lineatus; assembly: GCA_940337035.1. Taxonomy (NCBI): domain Eukaryota; kingdom Metazoa; phylum Arthropoda; class Insecta; order Coleoptera; family Elateridae; genus Agriotes; species Agriotes lineatus. The sequence goes on along the minus strand of CALNHX010005936.1, from coordinate 39,196 downwards.
TGTAAACTTTATATACCCGAAGAAAGCTCTGGGATGTAGGTACTAAAAGAAAGGAAGGTTCAACAAGGTTTACTAGACGCTACAAGGAGCATATACAGAAGCTGACGGAATTATATAAAAACATATAACGAAAAATCGAAAGAATTTGTGACCTACCAAATGATAAAACAAGCAATAGACAGATTAATTAAAATCTGTTGTGTTACTATATGCGAGGAAATTTTGTATTTTTTATGAATTTGTTATAATTTTGCAACTCCGAATTTAAAATCCTGCCTGTAAAGAAGCATTTCGAATCATATGCCTGTTTTTGGTCACTTAAGTAGGACACATTCCGTCTCATCGATCCTTCTTTGGAGGTAACATTTGGCGCTAAAAGAAAGCGGTTGCTGTGAGTGCAAGCGAGACAGACGAACACGTGTTTCACCCGTTGTTTGGAAGCGGCATAGTTTGGTTGCATTGCTCGATTTAAATCAAGAATTATTTCGCTAAGAAAGAGTCGTTGTGTGTGTAAGAATGAGAAAGAGCAGATGTTTTTCCCCGCCCTGTCTGGCGCAGGCGAGCCGTTGGTAACATGTGTGCAAGCTTTGGGCTTCTCGCTGGAGATTCTTGATCTGGCTGGCCAATAAGCAACAAGTGGTTTGGAGCTGCCCTTTCACTACGGCTGGAGGCCTTCCGGTCCCGCTGGGGGTGTTGCGTTTGTTTTTGTTGTAATTAACGGTTTTTACTTGTGTGCGTTCGTACCGCATCTTTAAATGTTCCGATATTTGAAGTCCCGTCGACTAGAGATCGCAATTATTGGTATTTGGAGTAAAAGTGATTTTACCCGCATTCTGTGTTTGAACTACACGTGTTAGTTGTTGAAGTTCGGTTTTAGGGTTTTTGTTAAGGGTCTGTGGATGCCGTTGTAAGCCTTGAATTGCCGGTTATCGCGAATTGGGCAACTTCGATTCAAGCCGTTTGGCTCAGTATCGGCTTATTTTTCATAGTGAAGTTCCAGTCTATTGTTTAGGATCCTTGCCATGTCGTCACGGACTTTGTATTTATCCTTGATTGGGGATGTTAGACCCCTTCCGTCAGCAGCATCTCGTTGCTATTGTGCAGTCTCTGTGAGCGTCTTCGGGCAGTTGCTAGAAGCGACCACCGGCAGATCCGCTGGACACCGTATGCACCTATCTGGAATCCTCATTAAAGTATGTCGGCTTTTATGTCTTAGTTTTACAGTGCCATAGTTTAGAGTGCACGTAGTGTCTGACAATTTTTGCGTAACGTTGCGGCCAATGTATCTTTTACTGTTTGCATCATTGTAGTTGTCTTTATGTCGAATCAACTAATTACCGTCAGATTTTAAGTTCCTGCTTAACCTAACGTGGCGATTATAGTAATTTGAGAAACGTTTATTTATTCCCGTCAAATATTATTGCTTATGAGTCAGTAGTTTGAATAATTAATGTTGCTGCCGTTTGCGAGTTATTTCGTTTAATTGTTGTCAAGTTTACCACATATAGCTAATTTAAAGCGTTACGTAACAATACTAACCTATTTCGTTACATTGATTTACTAAATCATCGTCCGTTTATATATTATTGTTAATACAGTTTATTTTCATTTAACTGTGCTTTCTTGTTTGATGTTTACGTTATTTGCATGCGATTTTGGTGTGTTTTCCTTTTGTAAAAGGAGTTTTGAGAGCTGCACAACAGTTTTCCCGCAAGGTAAGTTTAACGCTGTTGTTCGCTGTTTGTTGACCAAACACTGCCAAGGTTGAAGTTAGAAGGTGTAGCCATTTGCTTCCACTTTTCTCAGTCGGCTCACCTGTGTATTTATCCTATTAGGAATGTGGTGGTGCTTTGGCATCTAAGATCTGCTTTTCTTATAATAGGCCGTTGTTCTGTGTAGTCTCGTATTGAACCACCCCCAGCTCCACTCAGCGACGCCGGCACCCCTTTTTGTTACGGGCTGGGGAAGCGATCTTATGTAATTCTTTCCCGATATGAGTCATTTCAGGCGATAGTCGTTTATCTACTTAGTGTCATGTAGTGAAGTCCCGTTTATGTGGTAACAAACTGACGCCTTGTCGTAAAGTACTAGTATTTTATGCTGTAACAAGCTATTACTAATTAGAGCCTTGTCGTAAAAGGCGATGTAGCCTGTAACATATAACTTGAAATCAGTACACGTATAGAATAAAGAATAAATATGGTAATAAACACGAAAAAATGAAGGTGATGGTAACAGGAAGCACGCAAGGTGAGATCAGGATTAAAATAGAGTGAAAAGAAATAAAACAAGTAAGAGTGTTTAAATACCTGGGGACTACTATAAATGAAAAAAGCGCCATAAACGAAGAGTTAGATAGGAAAGTTGGTGCCAGTAATAAGCTGTTCTAGACGATAAGGAGTAGTATTATAAGAAATAAGTATTACCACTAAACTACGAATTTATAACGCCGCGCCGTATACCTACCGACCTTAACTTATACTAGTTAGTCGTGGGTACTCACAAAGAAACAGGAACAAAAACTGCAAACCAACGAGATGAAATATTTGAGAGCTATCCTATGTAAAACCAAAAGAGACAAAATAAAAAACAGTAATACTCAAATATCTAAAGGTACAACCCCTTACAACGAAAATATAACACCACAGGCTAAACTGGCTGAGACATATGTAGAAAATAAACGACATGAGATGACCAAAACAAATCTGCCAAGGAAAATACATCGGGAAAAGAAGAAAAGGAAGCCCAAGGAAAAACTGGAATAATGTTGTAGGGGTAAATTTACAAGTAGAAAGAATAACATGGAAAGAATAAAAAAACATCGCCTAAGACAGAAAAATATGAAAGAAAAGAATAGCAGAGGAATAATAGAAGAAGGAAACCTTGACACTGCATTCAAGCGGTACAAGAGGATCGATTATGTAATGTCTACACATTACTCTTTTTCTGTGACGTAAAAATTTTCTCTCTTTATTTAACAATAAGAAACTGGACGAAACAAAAAATCTGCAGTTTTTGGCCAGGTCCGCTTTAAGTATGACTTGTTTTATAATATTGTCAATGTGACATTTGTTCAAAATGACAGTAAAATAATGCGCAATAACAAGCAAGCGAGTAAGCCTAAAATCTTATTTTAAGCACTATGGATTCCTTCGAAGAGGAGAAACGTCGGATTCCATAGATCAGGAATGACTTGGTTTGAATAGTGCGCTGTTTAAAGCATCCCTAACATTAAATATTAGGTATATGTTAAATTTTTTCTGAAGTTTACTACCTGTGATCTAAATGATCTTTTTGAAGTTCACTGTAAGGCATACGTTTTAAACGATATGGTTTGTTATTTATGAAGTCACAGAACAAGGGTAATGTGTAGACTTTATGTAAGTTTACGTTTAATTTGTCCAAGTATTTCTGTAATTTATTGTCCTGATGTAGCCTGTATCGCATATCTGTCTACCCCGAATGGTAATTCCTCCATTCCAGTGTTTTGTCACGTGCTCACTATCTGCTCACCGCATATTTTAAACCGCGGAGGTGAAAAATGCAGGGTTGCCTGACTCCTTTCCCCACAGCAAAGCTTCACGATAGTTCGCCATTTGAACGCACGTAGGCTTTGTTATAGACGTATAGCAGCGGCACCAAACGCCTTAGTGTACTCCAGAAAGCAGAGGGTTGCTGGTACATTGTATTCGTAAAATTTCTAGTCTAGGGTACTAGAATTCCTGAGAAATCCTACCTTTTCTAATGCTTGGTAAAGTCAAATTAAAAGCTAGGAGACGTGTGTGTTTGGGATTCATTTGAACACGCTTAAGAAATGATTTTCCTCCGAAAAGATCGTCGTCAATGTGAAGCATATTTGGTCTTCTTGGTTTAGTAAATTTTTGCACGCATCTGGTTATCTCAGAATATGATCGTAAAACATCTGTTGGCCACCCGTAATCTACAGGTAAGGTAGGATTCGGTTATTCCTGCTTTCACGCGGCCTAACGCTGTCGAATTTATTTACAAGCCTTTCCCCTGTTTTCTTCTTCTCTCTGTCTCTGTTCGTTGCCCTTTTGATTTTGCGTTCCTTTCCCGATGTCTACGAAAGTCAAAAATCCATGGATGCGTAATGTAGCTTCATGTTGCTGCTGTGATGCCCTCCTATTGGATTGAAGATTTGACGCTAGGAAAATCGGAGCTCGTCCCGACATACTTTTAGATTTTGCAATACATGTCGTAACTTTTAAGATCAAGTTTCTTAATCGGTTCGTATCGCATCCCATGCTTCCAGTTCTCAGTGAAATACATGAATCACGCTCATCATGGAAATGACTCATCTTAAATTTTTAATTCGAACTGTTGCAAGCTGTAAACAACTATAAGTTATTTACCGATTTAACTTGGTGTAACTTTGTTGTTAGTAAACCACAATCTCTTGTTTACCAAATCCCACACTTTGTGTATTTTCTGATGTTACGGTAGTACGGTTAGTAAACGGTAAATTTTACTGATGTACATTCGCTATCCGACGATTATGCGATGCACTTTATTTTTTCTTGATAAAGTTATTTGTATATCATCTATATTTGTGTTTGATTGGAGAGCCCTCGTCGTGCGGTGCGATACGTAAATTATGTTATGAAATAGCTTTTTGGAGGGCCCAATGGAATTTATTTCAATTAAGGTTTGTATCCTTTGCTCAATCGATTATGTGCGTTTTTATTTAATCACAACTTTTTACTTGTATATTCTCTTATACTATTATTTACGTACTACTTATGTATTGTTCTTTCTCAAATATTACGTAAAAAATGTCTTCTGGTCTATCAAGGTCGTTGTAGAATATACATGTATTTTTGACGTTTGATATTGTTGCTCTTCTTGAGTATTTATTATCTCGTTGTAGCCTATCTTACTATGTCGATTACTCCATATAGTTCAGCGGACTGTGTCACGGTACGTTGTTGAACCTGGCGTTCTTAACTATTGGTTTACTACTATTTATAACTAGATACATTTATTACAAAATTTTATGCCCACGGCCCTGCTTTGATATTCTGTTATAGGTAGTCGTTTGAAATATTAGTTACAACGTTGATAATGGGCACTTTCGGTTGTTCGTTCTACCAAAAACTCTCCTGTTTTGGTTAAAGGATGTGTCCAAGCAGACAGCTTGTTTCTTGCCAGGAAGTTTTGCCTAGTTGAAAACGTTCTACGCTTGTTGTTAATTGTTAATTGAAGTAGGAAATCGGCGTGAACCTTCTAATGCACGAAGTAACATTTGAAAGTACGAAATATGTAACAGTTTTGAAACTTATTAATTTTTAGTAACACTAAATTAATATCCGTATTAAATTTTACTATCAATAGAAGTATGGCACCAACTTTTGTATTTTCTCGTTTGGCAACATCATTTTTTAATATTGTATAAATTTCTAGCCCAGCGCATTCTTTCGGCACTTACAAAAGCAATTCCAAAATAAGCCTCTGAACGGCCGGTTCTTATAATCAACTCGGAGGTGACGGTATCCAAGATCCGATATTGCATCGGAAAAACTGTTAAATCCGTTGCAATTAATGAATTTATAGGTGGTTTCGCACGCTAGCTGGAATAAATTTGGTATTAGCGAGGCGCTTGTGTGCGAGGAAGTCAGATTAGGGATTAAAACTGATTTTAGAGGCTCCCTCTTCATGTTCGTCTGATCCTGCCCTTGCCAAACTTATCACGGGGATTACAACGTTACACACGCTCAAAGCAGCGGCGTGATATGGCATCGTTCATTCCTGTAATTGCCCTCATTAACCCGTTAGGATTTGGACACGAATTCAGACGCACAGGAGAAGCAGGGTGGTTAATTATGGTATTCCATTGTTACATGAATGGAAAAATTGACTGGAACGATTTTTTTAGCATTTCATTTCGAAATGATTGATGTTTTCATGTTACTTTAATATTTACAAATTAATTCATTTAAACATGTATCGACGCGACGTTTAGATATTGAGCAATTTTAGCTTAAAGTGTAATTTTCTAAAGACAATACAAAACTGCAAACCCAGGAGACGATAATGCGGATTTCCACACTATGCCTAAGTTATATTTAAAGTATTTTTTTTTCTCTTGGAAACTTTTGTTTCATTTTTGGAGATAATGTTCCCATGATAACGCAAGAGACAGAATATCCAAACAGAGAGCAAATGAATTATTCGGTTTACAGCACACAAGTACTAAAATGCGAAGAAATGACAAAAAATGGTCTGCGAAAAGCAGACAAAAGATTATATTCCTTGGGAATAAGAAAACATGATGGCACTTAACCTGGGACGGTATTAAAAAACAATAACTTAATAGGCTTACAAATAAGATGAAGGAATTTGTAGCTTCAACAGCATCTAAACTCGAAAACAAGCGGATACCTTTAAAAAAAGAACGCTGTTCGTGATAGAAGCATATAAGAAAGTCAATGCAAACAGTTATGAATCATTTTATGTCACAATGAGGATTTACAAGATCCCAAGACAACAGCCACGGCTACGGGCCATAGCAGAATGGATCCTTGGTCAATGCATCGATGATTTTAAATGGAAACGCAACGATATCTGTCAATTTTGGGAGTTGGACAAAATTGTAATTTATGGAAACTGATAGAATTAATTTCATATGTGCGGCTGCCGGAGGGATCCTTGGATGAAATGTAAGCCTCAACTTTATGGTAAATTTAAGTCCTCATAAATAAACAAGAATTGGGTTGTTCATAAATTGTCACTCATTTGCCTATAATTGTGACGTTCCGCGTTCGTGTTAATCACACATGTAGCCAATTGCATGAAGGGTTTTAGATGGGGCCAGCAACACACGAATCCTCGCAAATCCCCTGTTTGCCGCACTTTAGTTCTCCTAGATAAGCAACGTGAAAGAAGGCCTCAAACCAGTACAACAGAGCGATGCCTAGCTAGTATTGTCTATTCAGACTTAACCCGTTCCGTTTAGACTCGATTCCAGAACCCGAGCACCACCCGGGATCCTCCATTAGCAGTCATCGCCCTTACTTAATTCTAGTAAGTAAGGAACCGTTAGTTCAGAACCTGAGAAGGCCAGTATCCAGTAACTAGCACATGGGGCGATCGCGTTATTGTTTCCAATAACGCGATCGCATGCCACGTTTATGTAAAAAAAGTTAACCTGACTTGAAACCAGTTTTCCTACTCTTGTTAGTAAAACTGATTTTAGCAACCCTTCTGTCCAGAACTGCCTTCAGATCCAGGCTAAATGAGCAACAAATATCGTGTTGCTAAGCCCGAAGGCTTTCTTATTAATTAATACCTGGTCTCCAAGCTAAATGGGCACCGAAGCTTCCTAGAGGGTCGCCGGTCGTTGGATACGCGCAACCACATAATTAGAAGCTTCACGGATTAGCCGAAGAATTCCGACAGGAAAACCATTATTAATTTCAGACGGCACGAGAATGCGACTGCAGTACACCGAGCCTGATACAAGTCCCCGCAGAGGCGGTCTCTGAAAACTTGCTTGACGAATTCATCCTGCAAGTTCGATAAGCAAGCGACGCAAAGTCGACAGTTTGAGCTGCGAGTCGCTCAGAATCTCATCAGTCTTCTTGGCTGCGAATTTGTTTTGCAGGACTGCGAGGTGATGCGTCCATTTCACTTTCCTGGTCTATACTTTGTCCGAACCCGCCGATTTATTATGCACCCTCAAAGTAATTAAGTCGGTGTACTTTAAAAACATCTGGTTCTAGCTTGCGGTGTTTACCAGCGAACTAAGGACAATTCACGAATTTTCGACGGCAGATGGCTGAAGCTCTGCAAGTCGTCCAGAGTGTTGCGGCTTTCGCCGGCGTTGCAGATCTCTATAGAATAATTGTTTTGCTTATTTTCAAGTGTAATTACGTTTATTGAAGTTATATAAACTTTCCTATGGTATGTTAGGTTTAAGAATAAACATTGTAAATATTGACTTGAATTTTATCACTCCAGCGATCGTAGAACCTTTGCCACGCGCTGCCTGTGGTCTTAGTAAATAATAACGTTAATAAAAGTAACCTAAAACAGAACAATCCATTTTTGAAAATTCTAGTGCAGAAATTCATTGCGGTACAAAATTAGCACACAACATAAATTGAACTGTCCGGATTTTAAAAGCAGAATTTGAAGGTTTATTTAATTAATAATTGTGTTAAAAATTGTAAATATTTCAAAGTCAGGTTTGTGATGTCACGGAAATTCGCGAATTTGAATTTTTTATTATCCACTTATTAGATCTGTTGTAATAAATTGAAGTTGTTTGTCTCCATGGAAACGGGCCCATTTGGTATAAAATATCTCAAATCAATGTAACGCCAGATTGCTCTTTGTAATATGTGTAAAGGTAACCTCATTTATTCTGTGTGATTTTAAAACAATAGAGAATCGTTGAAACAGTAAATGTCTTATAGCTTACCGTTGATGCCAAAGAACTTAAGTGGGGAAGTGAATAATTAAATACAAGCCAAGAATTCTCTAAACAAGAAGCGGCTTAGACATAAAGTCCTGTTTCCTTGTGCTTTCCAGTGGCGTCGTCATCCTAGTAAAACGCAGAAAGCAGAGGCGTATCAAGGTAGGAAGACAGTATTTTATTGTTGCATTATTGTGTATGGTTTATTTTACATTTCAATACTTGTAAATGGCTTTTGTTTGCATTAGGTAGTAAGCTGACATTTAGTGTATAGTTTAACTTAACTTCACGTGAAATGAAAGTGAGAGTAATGAAGAGTAAGAAGGTAGTTGGAACAATAAATAGCATATTGTGCAATACAGATATAACATGAACAATAGAAGTGCATATACCGATTAAAAAAACTGTTCCTCAGCAGGCTGTGGAATGAAAAGTCAAGTCTTTACTTGTGTCAGATAATAATTAGTTGTCAATTTCTCTACAAATCTGGCAGATTGTTAAAAAATTTCTGCACCTAAAAATTACGTTTCATTATTATTTAACTAGTGAATCACCCGAGTTACGCTTCAGTTCGCAAATTTAGGAGAAATTCATGCATATAAATTTCAAAAAAAGATGCACCGGCCGGGAATCGTACCTGGGCCGCCCGCGTGGCAGGCGAGCATTCTACCACCGAGTCACGGAACTTTGTTGAATAAAGCGCTGCTGTAGTAATATATGATAAATCACCCGAACTACGCTTAGTTTTGCTAATTAAACAATCTAATTAAAACTTTTTTCAAAAGAAAAACCGGTCTACGATCCAAGTCTAACAATTAACGACATTTTAAGCCATTATACAACTTAATCGGTCCAGTATCGTCGAAAGAGCTAGCGAACAAAGATACAAAGAGACTAATGATTTTATGTAGTGGATTCCAGCTGACAAAGTAAAGACGTGACTTTACATTCCACAGCCTGCTGAGGAACAGTTTTTTTTTTGGATCTCTGGATATATAATACATTGAAAAGGAGAAAGTGAGGCAGTTACGTTGAGAAAAACAATTCGTCGTGTAGTATGGCTTGAAGCGGATGGAGAAAATCGACAAACGAAGAAAATTTGGGAACCTTAATCATCGGAAAGAAGAAAACGTTACAGATTGAAGTAATTTGAACTAGATAAACTTCAGGGAAAACGGTTAGCCAAATCGAGTAAGATGGAAAAGACATATATAGATCGAACAACATCTCCAGATTGGACCGTGTCATTATTGAGATCGAAGAACTCAACGTTTCGTCCACTTTCGTAAGGAGCTTTATCAGGAGGGAAAAGCAAAAAGAGCACGGTAACTCAACGTGTTAACCACGCCGGAGGCGAAACTCTTTTTGCAAGGAAAGGGGTAGAAGAGCACGGTAACTCAACGTGTCAACCATGTCAGAGGCGAAACTCAACTAACAATTGGAAGGAGAAAGGCGAGAATTTATAGGCAAGCGCCGTCGCCGATCAGCAAATGCCGTTGCGGTTCAGTGAGCGGGGCTTAGGAATTAGCACTTTCCAAATAGAAGGAAGGTGAAAGCCTTCGTCCCGATTGAGATTGTTAGGGTGTTTGTAAATCTCAATGGCTTCGCGAAACTTTCTGCTAAAGAAGAATGGAGATACTGGCCATAAGATACTTTTTCATAAAACTTCTATTATCTGCAAATCGCGAAACCTTGAGTTCTTCGACCTCAATAATGACACGGTCCAGTCTCGGAAGTCGTTTTTTACTTAATTATAATGGCCGCTGTAAAGTGGTTAATTTTGTTAGTATGTTTAGAATTTGTAATTATAAAATGGAGTGAACATGTTTTTCCCAAGAAACCTGTACACTTTCTTAATTGTAATTTTTCAGGAAACCATTACCAAGATTATATTTAAATAAAACTGTCGAAAATTTTGTAAGTTGTCAAAAAAAAATAAGATTTAACTTTATGGTAATACAGGCAGACCTCCCTGATTTGATTTTACGCGGGGCACCTGTGTCCTCCCTTTTCTTTGCCATTCGCGGATTGCTGTGCCGTTCGCGGATAGAATTGCCAACTGTTTCAACTTTAACACGTTAACGGCCGGTCTTATAAAGGCCACTAATCTGACGTTAACTTTAATTCGCTGTTAAAATAAACAAAAGCGCATAAAAATTTGTTTACTAATGAATAAATCGTATGTCATAAGCACCAACGTTTGTTAAGCCATTTTGCAGTCTTCAGCAATTTAATTTACCATTTTGACAGCTTACAGCAGTATAGAGCCTTCAGAACAGCCTGTCTGTACCTTAAACCCATCTTTAGCTACTCAATTTTTTATCGCTTATGTTAGCAGTAATAAATTCGAGCACCCTGTAGTTTAGCGCAGTTACCTCGATTTGGGCCACCCTTTACTTACTGACCCTGGCACGTGGCTTTAGTTCCGTAACGCTGGTTTGAAGCGTATTAAAAATTCCTGTTGGAGCAAATGAGAGGGCCTCGTCTTCCTTGTCACACCAACATTATTTTGTTTTATCCGGTGAACAATTCCGCCTCCCGATTGGCTGTCGAGTCAGCTTTTGGACGCTTCTTTTAGCGCGAGTTTTTCTAACGGTCGAGATTCAGGGATTCAGCCCCGAGCCCCTCGAGCTAACAAGTCGAATAGTGAGAGTTCGTGCGTCGCTTCCGCGCTTGTCGCGGGGGCGTCGGTCTTTCCGTTTGTGCTGTTACAGCAAGTTGGTTAGTGAACATTAAAACTGTGTTTGCCTTCAGGCAGTCTCGAGAGGGTCGTTCGTTGAGACACAAGGAGGGTGTGGTGTGCCGTGCTGTGTACCGTTGGTACGTGGGTGCTTGTGCATATCGATGACCGAGTTCTGCTTTATTGATGTAGGGTCATGGTTGACCCATCAATCCCGATAAAATGGGGATCAAACCTGCAGGACTTTTGGATTCCTAGGCCTCACCGTCGTTTTGTCCCATGAGAGGGACGCATTCCAGTTGACGCCCCTTCAAGGCGGATTCCTCCAGCATTCTCACGTGCCTCCCACACTTTCGCTCTTGCGTCCCATCTGCAGGCATGCCGCTAGGCAACTTCTCGCCCACGCTCGAGGATCGTCTAGATACAGGTACCTGTGTAACCAATTTATAACATATTAGCTGTTATTTATGTGAACTGGACTTATATTCTGTGTTTGCTAATTTGACTGTGCTTTAATCGCCGCCATCAGAACGTATTAGCTGTCATTTATGTGGCCTAAACCCATGCTAATTTATTGTGCTTGCCAAATTATTGCATTTTGGTCACAGCCTTTGTACCTCATCAGCTGTCATTTATGAGAACCAAATTTACATATCGTGCTTGCTAGTTTATTGCATTTTGGGCCGCCGTCCTTGTAACTAATCAACTGCTATGTATGTGAACTAAATTTACACACTGTGCTTGCTAAATTACTGCAGTTTGGCCGTAGCCCTTGCAACTAATCTTTTACAGTTTGTTAAGACTCCCGATTCTCGTTAAAAACATATCTATGTTTCCCCATTCTACTCCCGTGTATCGCAGCAATCTTTAAGCCATTGGGCGCATTTCCCTTTTCGTCTAACTGTTTGATTTACTAGCAGGCTAGGTACCGACATCTGTCGTATAAAGGTATTAAATAGGGCATTTGCTTCAGCACAGAAGCGAACGCTGTAACCCGTTGTCACAGTACATAAATCTCGCTAAGTGACTTAAAAAATCGCTTGCAGATGGAGTTTGCGTTTAGTTTTTAATTCAAAAGGTTCGAGGCTTTTAATGCTCATAGGATATCAGATTTCGGCGCCTGACCGGCGAGAACCCGGCCGGGGAAATCCCGCGATTTGTTGCGCTTTATATTTGGGTGGTGCAATCTGGAACCCCGAACAATAAATTCTTTATATAAGCAGGAGTGAGATGCCCAACGATGGAAAGTTTTCCGCATGATGCAATGATTAAAATAACGCTGCGTCAAGAGCGTCCCTCGAGAGAGTCCGAATTACGCTGTCACACGGCACGGTTGTGCAAGTAACGCTAAGAACAAAGAACAACCCCTTTTTTTCTTAGGGGCGTGTTGTACCCTCGGGCTTGTGTGCTATTTCAAGTGCTTTCCGTTCCTTAAAGTTTCAAGTACCGGCGCGTACAGTTTCACGCTTATATTAGCGGATCTTCAACGGGAACGGTCTCAAAGCATAAATATATAGGGTAGGCCACTGCCATTTTGTCGTCCAGCCCAATCCTGCTTCTTCAACAAAGGTATTTGCTGCCACAATTCCCCGAACCAGTTGGTCGGCCGCCCCTATCAACCCCTGTAGTGCTTGTGGAAGGATCACAACCCCTTTTCGTTCGAGAGCATCGCCAAGAGCGTCGCAGAACCCCAAGTTGAGATCTCCCGGCACCGCTGCATCAACAACATAGTTGCTTGAAGCCTTATCGATGAATTAAGGTATTGTAACAGTAGTTTTATACAGTGTGTCGCGCATATTTCAGTGGCATGCGAAGCCTGCCTCCAGCATAAGCTAAACGGGAGCCTGGCACCTGGAATTGTTGTATTAGGCTATTAAGTAAGTTTATTCCGGGACCTAGGTGACCACCATGTAAGCGGACATGCCGCTTTCTTAGCACTCAGCCATGATTGTTTTGTAAGATCGTTTACTAACCCCGAATTTTAGCACTTGCTATTTGATCAAATTGCCTCCGGACTTGCATATATATTGTGGTAATAGAGTGCCCATTTTCTAAGTTACGTATTGCTTTTTATTTCAAATAGATGTGTATTTGTTATAACTAACGAGAATTGAGGTTCTTGTTGCGTTGTGTATGTATTCCTTTGTACAGGGCCCAAGCAACTGGAAAAAAGACGCCAGCAAGGTAGGTGTAAACGCCAGTGGCGTGGGAGTGCCTCTTGGAGTACGACACGACGCTACTGTGATTGGTTTTCTGCTTTTGGCCAGTCGTCAGTTAACGATAAAACATAACACCTTCAAAGGCCGTGGCAACCTTCAATTAACCTTTACGTCTTTGTCATAAATCACCCCTTTCGTGGTATCTCATTTGGGCTGGAGGGTGCACGCCGGGGCGAGCGTTATTGCGAACAATCGTTAGGGGTCGTAATAAGCAATTAATCCTGTAACAAGTTCATTCATACGTGTTCATGTGGCCTAGCTTAGATATTGCTTTTGGATTTACGAATGCGGCAAATTCTATAAATGTTATGCTACAGGTTAATAGCGCTTCTCTAGCTGGGGGTTCTACATTTAAGTTAGCCTTAACCTTGTCCATCACATATATTTAAACATTAACGTCAGACCAATAGACGAATATTCTCACAAAGGCCTTATCATTGTGGCGAATCTGTGCATGCTCTTTTCAGGATAAGTTTTCTGTGTAACGATTGATACACGACGAAGCTTGAGCGTTGGAATGACACAGGTAGATCTGGCGACGCCTGCCGCAGTGACGACGAGGATCGTCAGGCCGAATTCCCGTTCTCCCAAAATAGTTATTCAAGTATTTTTCCCGAAATTGTAATTCGAGTTCTACAGCTTCTCGGAAACCTTCCTGATGTAGTACCCTGTGTACTTCTAGTTCCGTCTAACCGTTCAGGTCCGGTTGCACGTGTATACCCCGAGACAGACCTAGTGGCGCCCTATTTACTTTTATCGTTATTTACCGCCCCTCTGGCCGTTGCCCTTAGGTGATCTCGTGAGCAACTCCTCCTTGCTCCACTGATGCTTTAGCCGGCATTATCTTGTTGCGGCATGGACAGCGGCCTAGGTGAATCTTTGTGCCGATGTTGTCGAATATCGTTCGCGCCGGCCGTTTAGTTGTTGTATGAGCCGGTGCGGTGTCGTAAAACCCGTTTAAGACCGTAACACGTTTTGATGAGCTTTTGTTTATTTCAAAAACGATTTAAAGTTAACATCAGATTAGTGACCTTTATAAGACCGACCGTAAGTAAATAAAGCAAACGTATGTGGTTTACGTCATGAACACCTAAATAACATTATTTATCACAAACTTGTAAACACACTTATCGAGCCTATTCCTTTGAATCTCGTATTACCACAGTAAAATAAATTGTAAAATTATAACTTGAATAAACAAATAGACATTCGAGCTCTAGATTCAAGTGGCAGACTTATGTTACGTATGGAATTTTAGTTCAAGCTTTACTGTCTTCTCGAGCGTTTCCGCAGAAAATTCAATTGAGTTTAATTTTTAAAACACTGAAAACTATGTCGTCAAAGCGTAAAGTTTCTGCTTCAGATTTGCGTCACAAAAAAACACAGAAAAGTTTTTTTCAGATTACAAAGTATAAATAAATCTAGTTAATGGACCCCTACCTCCGTTTTTATCATTTATGTGTTTACTAGCGCATCGCGGTTTTGCGCTTCGCGGCATTCTTCTGGAACGTAACCCCGCGAACGGCGAGGTCTGCCTGTTATATGTCTGTACCTTAAGAAATACGAGGGAAACTAGAAAAATTATCTACCTAGCCATGATAGAAACAATTGATAAGCTTCAGCTTGTAATGTCAAACAATGACAAGTCTTTCATTGTTGCATGAAAAATTTGATTCATATCCGCCAGTAATTTTATATTTAAGGAGTGTTTTGTGTCTAAAAATGAGTCTTTTGAAATTAGAGCATTGAAGTGTAATAAAATTTCCTACAAAGGAAGGCAATAATCCGAAAAAGATTCCCGAACGATTGATTGCGGTGTATGGAGACGATGCTCCGTCATATTTCACAATTAAATTTTGGTCAAAACAATTTCGGTGGGGACGGGAATCTATAGAAGATGATCCCAGAAGTGGAAGACCTGCAGAAGCGACAAGCGTTAAAATGTGCAAGAAAGTGGAAGCCATGGTTCTTGAGGATCGCCGTATAAAAGTCTTCACCATTACTACCGCATTGGAAATATCCGAACCTAGCGTTTTGAGAAGGCCCGCACGCAATTTTCAGCTTGAAAACTCATGGCAACCATCTTATGGGACATGCAAGGTATTCTTTTGATTGAATATATGCCTAAAGGTTCTACAATCACTGCAGAGGTTTATGGTAATACCCTCAAAAAGCTGCGTACAGCTATTGTCAAAGAACGTCCAAATTTATCACAAGGTGAATCGCTCATTCTTCATGACAACGCGACCGTGCATAAGGCCGCTAAAATCAAACCAATTCTGCAGGAATGCCGCTTACTTGAGCTAAATCATCCACCGTATAGTCCGGATCTGGCACCGTCCGACTTCTATCTATTCAGAAACCTAAAAAATAATCTCAGAGGGCGTCGTTTTGAAACAGACGAGCATTTGAAGGAGGCAGTCAAGGACTATTTTGAGACCCAAGAAGAATCTTTTTTTTTCAACGGGCATTAACCCTTTGAAGGACAAATGGCATAAGTGCGTTGAAGTTGGGGGAGATTATATTGAAAAATAAAATTATTTAAAAAACAGTATGTAATTCGTTTCATAGTTAGGTAGATAACTTTTCTAGTTCCCCTCGTACTATATAAAAAAGACAATAACAAGCGAGCAGTTGTTATTGGAAAACCCCGTTTACGATATGAACAAACCTAAAGGTTGCTCGATTAGCTTGTGGGAGGGGTGGGTAGTAGACCAGAAGAAAGCATTTTTGGCGATGGAAAGCGGACCGATTTAACCTACATAGCGTCGTGATTCCTACGAATAAGCTGATTTCACCTCGATTAAAATGTGCACTGCATTTTGGTTCACAATAAATCACACACTATGTAATCGGAGACTACTATATTAAGCAGCGCATTTAAAAATTTTGACCTTAGCTGCAGATGCCGAGATTTCCAATAAATCATCCTTAATTTACCTACGCGCGTGATGTCACGACCGTATCAAGCTAGTAACAAGTCAGCCACTTATTAAAAATAGAGATCTACACAACTTAGTGGGATTCGCTCAAAATGTAGTTCTGTTAAGTGGTTAATTCATGACATATTTTATACGTGCACTTTGCCTGGCATATTAAAAATTGACGGGAATCAACCACGTGCATTACTGGAATAATTAAAATAGGTTGACATTTCCCCAAGGGTTTCAATACTCTGACACGGAATCACATCGCTTCAAACGAGATACTCCGAGCCGCGCCCTGTTCGCGTATATAAAAATCAGTAGCGGCCATACATAGTTTTATGATTTTCTATTCCTTATCTCTCATATAATCACTTTTGATGCAGATCCCAGATTTTCTTTAATTAATGTAATGGTCAATATTGCAACTCTGCCTTTTCAATGTCTTTAGTTGAGACCCGAACTATCAAAATAGTTTTTGTGGTACGTCTGGGTAACTAAAAAAATTTCAGTTATTCAGTACGGTAATTTAAGTTATCCAAAGCTAATTTTTAGGTACAGCCGTTAGATTCAGAAATGTTAGTGGAGTATTATTTTCTTGTCGAAGCTTGTTATCTAAGTATGGACACTTTATTTATATTTCCAAGGAAGTGCGTAGGTTTCCAATGACGCTTAATTAACAAATTGGAAACCTTTCTCGTACTTTAATTTTCAATAATTATGAATCCGTGATAGAAAAAATTCCTTCAGAAGACTCTTGTTTAATTCATGGCCCAATCTGTCTCCCCCACATTCCTATCAGCTGCCTGCCATTACCTGTCTTTGGACCTACTTACAATTCCTGACAAATTCGCCAATTACGCTTGGAGCCGCTTTCAAGGGCTCCTGCGCGTCCAGCGTCAAAGCAGACACAACTTCCTAACGATAATTTTGACGCGGCAGAAAGTTTTTAATGAATGCAGATGTATAAACGCGTGGACGTGTCCGCAACTTCACTGTACTTCCGGAAGGACTTCCTCGAGTCTGTCTGGCTGACGAAGCCTTTCGGAAAACAAGGCTAAAGCGAGAAGCGCAGATAAAATGTTTGTTTTCAGCACGTTTAATCGGATGTAATATCTTGATGTTTGGCAAAACGAGTGACGGCTTTTGAAGCAAACCTTTGAAAATTTTAAGATCGCCTCTATTGACTAATTTTAGGTCAAATTCCTCAGAAAATTGGTTTGGATTAATGTTGTGCCCATATTAGGTTTGAGACTTTTCTTTACCTGCAGGTTAATACATTTAGTTCAGGTTCATTTATTGGAGAAATATTTAAGGCATCAGTGTACGACAGCATACTTATAAAAGAAAGTGATGGAATACTTCTTTCTGCATATGTACTAGAACCTAGAAGCTCATATTAAGTAGTGCTGGGTAATATAAATTTTATGCTTAATATCTGTTGATCTATCTCAGGAGAACAATTAGATGTACTTAAAAACTGTAAAATATATCTTTTTAGAGAGTAAACACATGTTTTTGTTAAAAAATACAATTTTTCTTTTTTGTAGTATAGAAATTGCGGAGATTCCTACTACACTAATTTAAAAACAAATCGACATAACTGTGACTATTCATGGTATTATCAGTAAACATTGATTATATCAACTACTACATCAAATGATTCGACTATTTATAATATTTGCCCTTCATGGAAAAATAAATAAAATACATCGATTAGTTCTAATGGTTATACATATATCGACCACATCTAATATATCCACTAAATTGAATGTATAGATCACAAAAAAGTCGAAAATATCTACTACATCGATTACAACAAATGCATCAACTATATCGAATATATCAAGTACATCGAATATATCGACTACATCAAGTATACAGGCTGCATAAAATATATTGGCTGCATGGAATATAACGACTACACGGTATATGTTCGGTATAGGGTATACGGTATACGTTCCAAAAATACTCATTTAGAGCAGATTTGGAAAGAAAGATCAAAATCTAGTCATATTTTAATTTAAATCTGTAGGTGAATGTCAGATTGCATTTTGTTTATGAAAACATTTGTCACTGTGACTGGTAAAAGTTTACACTGCATTAAAATTACTTGTATCAAGCAAAAAGAAAAATAAGATGACATGTACACAAGAACAACGAGTGTAATAATCATAACAGTCAATAAAAATTATTATCCGCAAACGTATTCAGATAAATTAAAAATTGATAAAGAGTAACACTAATTATTAGCAAGTAAATGAATAAAATATTTTAATACCTAATACAATTTTTCCGTGGTTACGATGTAAACATTTCGCTGAAATGTTTGAGTTTTGTATTTTATGTGATTAGGCACATAAAGTACGGAAAAGTAGCTATTTTATCTGCTTTTAGGTGTTTTTCATATTTTTAGGAAAATAGTTCATGTTCAAGATGTAGTTTAGTTCTTTCTGACTTATGGTAGTTTAATTATTTCAGTGGATATGTATCAAGTTATGGCAAACTTCAATTTGGTCATGGCATGCTACAAATAAGTTTTTTTGAAAACACGATATATCGGTTAAACAGAATATGTCGATATATCGAACACATCGATTGCTCAAAAATAAATGTATCAATTACATCGAAAATTTTTACTACATGGAATATATCGGCTATATCCAATAACAATTTGATGGGTTTTTAGGTCCAGTTCTTTTAATAAACTTTAATGCAGTTTCAGACAGGTAACTGTCACGTATTATTTCATCTTATTCGTATCAGCGACATCTTACAAATACAACTCCCGGTTGTAGTAGCTTCGCTACGCAAGGTGCTGCATACGACATACCTTGGCGTGTATTTTCAGAATAACAATTCGAGTTTGCGAAAAAGTGCCAGTATTCATTCTAAGAAATTTCTGATAGCTCTCCCGCGTACATTTAGTAACGCATGAGAACTTCGCTTGCTAATATGAAAATGATGAAGTTTGGTGAACAGCTTATTTGGACGAGGCTGTTTTGCGCTCAACGGTTGACCTGTGCGCAAGTTAAGTTGCCTGTCGTGGACTTAACGAAAAAAAAAACTTTATTTGTTTTACTACACAAAAGCTTTAATTAAATGTAGGAGTTGCAAATTTGAACAGAGTAACATTCTACAGGACACAAATCTATGAACGAACTCGAACTAGCTAATTTGAACTAACTCTAAAAACATACAAGAGCAATATTTATATCATTTCTTATCTAAAGGATGGAAATTACTGGTTTCAATTGAAGTCATGGGGATTTTACAGAATCTTATCAAATACAGCACATGACACGTTATCAGGGATGACACATTACATTACTCGCATTACTTAACCTAATCGGTATCAGTGGTACTACAAAAATAATTTGCATATCGTTCTGTAATTCGTTTTAAAAGAAGTTTCTCGTAGCGTTACCTACATTTAATAAATTAGAAACTGTGCGCGTGTATGGCAAATTGGTTGGTTTTCCGATAGAGTTCTTCCAGTTCAAAGCATTATTTCGATATGTTTCTAAATCGATGAAAATGCTTTGGTAAGTGGCAAAAGCAAATCTAAATCCACATTGCGTGACAAAGTTCAGAGTGCCTGAAAATTGTTCTCTACAAATGGCTGGACGTTCCAAGTGTTTTTGTGGATTTTATTGTAAATTTCGTCAAAAATTGTAGAAAAAATGCAAAAATGCTGTTACGGCCTAAAACGACATTTTCGACACCGTGTCAGCTCATACAAAAAGTCATGAAAAGGCTAAACGGCCAGCGCGAACGATAACACTCAGATTCGGGAGAGTAACTCACATAGACCGCTGCCCTGTCCGTAACAAGAAGTGCCGACTAGACCCAGTAAAGCAAGAGGTGGTTCAACACGAGATAACAAACGGGAAATGGCCTAAAGGACGGTAAACAGTAATAAATTAGATTGAGCGCCACCCAGTTCCATTAATCTGAACGACAATGCAGAGGTAAGTCCACAGAGAAACCGGGAAGCAAATGAGCCTACCTTTCAACTTTACACTTGGTAAAAACAGCTAAACGGGGTATAGTAGAATCTATGTGCAGCCTTGCGACTCCCCGACACTGCGACGACGGAACGCCCTGGTATCTACTTGACGTCTTTTTCGTTGGTGGTCATTCATTTTTTTGATGGTAGGATCAAATGTAACGTTTCACCCAGCGCGAACGCGATTTTTGAATTAGAAATTAATTCACGCGTTCTCCCATGGCGTATTATACGTTACGAATCGGAGCATTGAATTTTGGCCCACGCGGGCAGCGATAAAATACGTCACCGCGAGGAGTCGCAGGTACACCGCTCTCTCACCTAAGATGTCCGAAGTGGTTGTTTCGATGTTCGATAGCTCTAGGACCAGTACACAGGGCATTCAGGCTTTTTTAATTCATTCATTCATTCCCGAGAATTCTCAGGGGTTCCTGTCCTATCCTGTTGCTGTCCCGTCCGATTAACAAAATTCATTCTTATTCATTTTATTTTTGAAATCCTGAACCCCCCCCCCCCCTGTTTCAAACTTACCCGTAGCCAGTTTGAACCGAGGACTCCACCAGGAGGTCGATTTCTGGCTAATTAACCTGAATATATTCCCGTCCGGTAATCAGTTTTGAAACGAAGGCTCTTTCAAGGGACCGTTTCCTGATTTATTCATTCGAATATTGTAGTCCGAAACCAGCATAAATAATTAGCCCACTTCCCCAGGTACCTGTAAACTCGGTCGCAAACTTGTTTTGAAGCGAAGGCCACTTTCGAGGAACCGCTTCCATGTTTCCCATAAAAATTACGCAAGCCGACCTCTCGGTGTAATTGATCCCGAAGTAAACATAATAGATCTCATATTTCCCAAAAGGCCTTCAAGCCGCAAACTTTGCAACGATCTGTATATGTGCTAATTATTTTAACCACAGACATGTACCTGCCAGCCAGACTTTTCTAGGGATGTAGGAAATCGTTCGCAGTACCACCAGACTAAGCCGCACCGTGGGAACCATCCCCGAGCGTCGGGAACCATCTCGAGGTCATTTGCCGGTGTACCAGCTGAAATACCGAATATCGCCCACTGCACCAGTACACAATAACGTTGCGACTCCGAGGAGGCTTGGCGACCTTCACGAACGCTCCTGAAGCGTAAGCACCCCTTAAGATAACCTAATTATCTCTGTGTTCACAGCCCCTAGCACGTTTCAATCCGGGCCGAATTTTGAGGTTAAAGAACTGCGCATTCGGCCCACTTTTGACCGCTCGAGTCCCCGGGCAGTGGCGTACCACCGAGCCGAACTAGGAACAAGAGGATTTATCCGAGGAGCGCATCCAATGCACCGACGTGTGGCGGGTTGCAGCTGAGCTAGGATTACAAAGCACAACGCCCCGAATGAATTATGAATTTATTATAAAATACATTTTATTTTGATTTTCCGAGTAAAACTTGTGTTTGTAAATATACATTAAAATATAATAAAACTGTCTAAGGTAATAGCCTGGTGTTTGTTTGCTGATCTTATTATATCTGAGGGAACAAATTAACTCCGACTAGAGCTACCCGATGGAAGTAATTTTTGCACCCTTAGCAGAGGGTTTCAATGTCACAATACACCTAGAGAGTGAGATATTAATCTAAAATTAATTTAACTGAAATTAAGTATTTATCAAATATTACTAACAAAGGTGTTAAACGTATGATAAGGCAAATATTAATTGCTTAATTTGATTTTAATATTAACCCTGAGGTAGAGTCGAATAACTAAGGCTATTATAATTACATGCAAAAAACTGTGGACAAAATAGGTAAGATTTAAATCAAATAAAAGTTATTAGACCACACCAATATATAGTTTTAGACCTAAAAGTTCAAAATGAACTAAATTTGTGATTATAGAAACAGACGAAGTGCCATCTAATGGTTTTTCTAGTTTTTCTCAAATTGCCCATTAAAATAAAATAATTTAAGAAAGTTCGTTGCCATTTGCAAAGTACACTGGTGAGTAAACATGGGAGTGCTGCAATTATAGTAATTAAAAAAGCAATTAGCGTAAAATTGTAATTTTTTAAAGCCAGAAAACTGAAATTTAGGCGTTCAACTAAAATTCTGCTATTTAAAATAACATTTTTTTTCAAATAAGAACTTCTTTTATGCGGTTAGAATGTCTGCAGGTGCTAAGACATTTTGATATCGAAATAATTAAGGTGTTAATTTCCGCACAGGAAAGCTTTCTTCAACTAGGCTAGAAGATAAACAAAGTTTGGGAAATTTAATATCAGGCATTTACCCACTCACTGTCCATGATCTTTCAAAACTTATTGCTGTTTCCAACTTCGACCTGCAGTTTAACTTAACCAAATCGATGGGTATTAGCGTGATTTCGCTGTTTATTACTAATCTAAGGCGATTAGCGTAGGTATTCGAAAGCGTTGAGTTTATGATCGTAAATCATCTTGCCTTGTTTGTAGTACAACTACAACACTGCTGGAGCCTGTGGTACACAATTCGTTGAAACCCCTAACCACTCAAATATTTAACAACCTCTAAACACGTACTTCGACAGCTAAGCTGCCATCTTTAGTAGCCTTGGAGAGAGACTAACCCGACAACGTTGACCGAAGAGCTTATCTACGGCCAGTAACTACATATGGGTTCTAGCGCATCTCCAAATTTTATAAACTGTTGTGTGATAATCGTTACTCTTTGGGGTTCGTTTAATTTTTGGCTTTATCTGCATCACTTAGTGATTTGTCTTCTCAAAATCTATGGTAAACGTGCTTGATAACGCCAGTTAATTTATTATTTTTTTAATTATTATTAGAATCCATGGGGAAGACAGCTAAGTCGAATCTGACCCATTCCCTTGAGTTGGTCGGTAGCATTTTTAACGTATAAGAGCGGTCAAATGTCTCGTAACTTCCTGTTTGATTTTTTATAAAGCGAAATTCAGTACGCGTTTTCAGGAATATAACATTCCAAGCACGTGGGTTTAAGGTATAAGGACCTTTTATACCGATTTGACTTTTGCAGGGTAAATGCCTGCATTTTCAGATCAACCATTCCACTGCAGTTTCTAGAATCGCCTCTTGTGCCCAATATACATTTAACAGGTGTACAAAGTGATGCTTTAATAGTAGTCTGCGGTATCTTATTAGTTTGGCTGGAATAATACTTTCCTTTACTACTTTTAGATATGCGTGTTCTGTATCAGTTTTATTTAGTGTTCTCATTATATACGCATACTGCAAACTGTAGTTGGTTAAAGCAACACGTGATGCTGTTGCTTTCGCTGTATTCCACTGATTATTAGTGCTCTGTTGTCATCTGCGTAGATA
This sequence comes from Agriotes lineatus, assembly GCA_940337035.1. Classification (NCBI taxonomy): domain Eukaryota; kingdom Metazoa; phylum Arthropoda; class Insecta; order Coleoptera; family Elateridae; genus Agriotes; species Agriotes lineatus. The sequence goes on along the minus strand of CALNHX010005936.1, from coordinate 15,606 downwards.
CTAATAATTTTCAGTTAATGGAAAACTCAACGCGAATGCAGCTTGAGTTACAAGTTTTTATACTTTAATTAAAGGTTGTTGTAACTCTAGATTAATAGAAGTAGAGATATATCAAGTAGACATATTTTTAAATTATAACTATTTAATACATTTTAGCCTATTCAGTTACTACAACATTTAAAATGAATATCGCGTGGGTTTAAATGTTTTGTACGTGAAGTAACTCCGAATAGAAATATGACTAAAAAGATATACATACAAAGTAGCAAAATTGTGAAAAATAGCTACTCATTACTTTTTAAACCACTGTTTTACTTCAGCCCTTAAAACTCTCTTTAAAAATTCTCAACTTCGGTGCAAGCAAACTAATAGCTATCAGAATGGGTTTTCAGTGTCTCCAGACCTCAATTAGCACATTTACGCGATCAGCGTGGCCACCAATTTAATATAAAATTCAACGTGTCAGTAGTATGGGTTACAACTGTGTACTTATAGCAGAATAGCAATGTGTACTTGCTGTTTGCTCTGATTGTTAGAAAATCTGCAGTGGCCAATTTTTGATTATTTTGTATTAACATTGAAAATGTTTAACCGAATTGGAGATTTGACGCTAGTACGGTGCTTTTTCGGCGATTTGTGTGACGCTTGGAAGATGCACAGTTTTTAATAATTTGTGCAAGCTGTACATACTGCAGGTTGAATGTTGTTGGTGTCCTTTTGAAGCTATCGCCAAGGGCGAACCTACTGGAGAGGTTGTGAAACTGTAAAATTCGAGGGGGCGAAAATACGGGGATTAACACGATTTTTTTGACATGAAAGCGTTCGGTGCTGTTACATCGCATATTTTTTGAAAGATCTAAATGTGATTTGGGGCTAGTTGGAAAGAGGATGAATCAATGCTCATCGTACTGGCTGGTTTTTGAGGTGTGCGATGCACGGGGGCGAAGTTACAAAGGTATGAAGCTGAGGTGCGTTTGTGGTAAATTTGATGTTCGCATAAATAGGGGGACAGAAATAAATGTCGAATTTTTTTTTGGCTGTATGTGGATAAATCTGTGGGGTTTTAAGACATTTGCTGTTCAGGTGGATTTGAGGGTTGCAAAATGGGGAAAACCGCTATTAATGATCAGAAAAACCTTAAAATTAATATTTGTGTGACATTCGCTGCTTGGAGACGTTCTACTGGTCGATTGTATTTTTAGGAGAATGCGGGATGTGGGGCTTTTGCAACCGAGGTGGATTTGGGGGTCGCAAATGGGCAAAACGTTATAATTATCAGAAAAACCTAAAAATTAATATTTGTGTGACATTCGCTGCTTGGAGACGTTCTACTGGTCGATTGCATTTTTAGGAGAATGCGGGATGTGGGGCTTTTGCAACCGAGGTGGATTTGGGGGTCGCAAATGGGCAAAACGTTATAATTATCAGAAAAACCTAAAAATTAATATTTGTGTGACATTCACTGTTTGGAGACGTTCTACTGGTCGATTGTATTTTTTAGGAGAATGCGGGATGTGGGGCTTTTGCAACCCAGGTCGATTTGGGGGTCGTAAATGGGGAAAACGTTATAATTATCAGAAAAACCTTAAAATTAATATTTGTGTGACATTCGCTGCTTGGAGACGTTCTACTGGTCGATTGCATTTTTTAGGAGAATGCTGAATGTTGGGCTTTTGCAGCCCAGGTGGATTTGGGGGTTGCAAAATGGGGAAATCTTTATAATTATCAGAAAAACCTTAAATTCAATATTTGTGTGAAATTCCCTGTTTGGAGGCATTCTACTGGTTCATTGTATTTTTTAAGATAAAAGAGAATTCGGGGTTGAGAGGGGTAGGTGGGGGAGGAAATATTTTGCCGTATTGTCTCAATCGTTAAAGGAAAATGTGCTATTTTGTTTGATTCTTTGTGAAATTGTAAATTTGCAAGTATATATTAAATGGTGTGGTGCTAACGGAATGTCGAATTATATTTTTTTCTAACATGAATAATATTTCGTGGGGATGTCATTGCCGCGCTAAACTTGTTACAGTCGTAGATGGCCACTGGAAGGGTTGGAATGTAGTGTCAGCTTTTTGTACTAAAACTTAACAAGAAATTGTAAGAGAATGTAATAGAAAAAATTGGTGCGGACTTTAAAAATTTAAATACAGATGCATATGTATATGTACGAAAAATGCAAAGTTATTTATTTTAGACACTGTAAAAGCTCCCCAATCAACAAATCCTTTTAAAATGTATTTATTGAGCAATTAACCCAAAACTAAAGTAATATACCGGGTGCTGACTTGCGCGACGCACCATAGGAATTTGCATAGTAAATTCTTTATGTTCAATTATTTGCTCCCCTAATTATTTTAGAGCTAAACAATTTTTCATTTTCCGGAACCGAACGAATGCAAAAAACAAACTAGCATTTTTACAAAAATCAGTGATGCCATGGAATTATTGAAACAAGCCAATGCCAACGCAAATGCGTGCGGAGCGACAATATGTGTTGTTTGTTTGTTTGTCATTAGCTGGCCATGGCACACGTTTAAAACCGCCACGAATGTAGTACATTCCTGCCGGTTTTGAACGTGTGCATATGCGCAGATATAAGCTGGGTATAAACACACGTTCAAAACCGTCACGAAAAACTACATTCGTGGCCAGCTATTGATGTTTGACGTTTATAATAATTCATTACTAATTATGTTCTGCTTAATGTCTCTAAGGTACCTAGAGCTTGTCCATAACTAAAATGGTTTTACGAGTATGGTGGACGTTCGTCAAGTAAGCTCCTTGTTTATTGTAAAATTTCCGTATCGTCAAATTCCAAACGGTACAACCATTAATAGACTGATTCATATTAAGTTTAGTACTACAGGCACGTTATTAAATAATTGTAGGTGCAATAACGAGCTTCAGAACTTACACCAAAACGAGAAAAACGACAATACGTTCAATCTTTTGACGGCAGTGACTGGATGATCGCCCCGCACGCACTTGCGTTGGCATTGGCTTGTTTCAATAATTCCATGGCATCACTGATTTTTGTAAAAATGCTAGTTTGATTTTTTGCATTCGTTCGGTTCTGGAAAATGAAAAATTGTTAGCAACAGTATGAATGGATGCAGTATTTTTTTCTCTACAAAAAATGTATTTACACTTTAGCTCTAAAATAATTAGGGGAGCAAATAATTGAACATAAAGAATTTACTATGCAAATTCCTATGATGCGTCGCCCAAGTCAGCACCCGGTATAGGCTAAACAACCTCAAGATTTATTCGCATGTAATCCCGATTTTATACTGCCCCGTTTCTTCTAATAAAAGCAGTAAATTTTTACTCCAGTTATAGTTGCTATTAAAGCAAGTTTCAGAAGTGAACAAAATAAACTATAAACAATAACATGTGGAGCCGCCGAGCGAATGGCATTTAATTCTTAGAAATCCTTCAAAACAACCTGCACAAGATGCTGAGAAGGTTCAAAATTGTAGTACGTAATGATCTTCTATGCAGTAGAACTTCGCAGGTATGCTTGCCATTGTGTCTTTATTGACGCTAGCACGGGGCTCTTCTAGCGATTTGTGTGACGCTTTAAACATGTGCAGTTTTCGCGAATTTTTGCAAGTTGTACGTATTGCAGGTAAATGTTGTTGGTGTCATTTTAAAAATTTCGTCAAGGGCCAACCTTCTGGAGAATTTGTGAAAATGCACGATTCTAGGGGGCGACAATAAGGGGGTTAAAACGATTTTTTGGACACGAAAGCGTTCGGTGCTGTTACATCGCATACTTTCTGAAAGATCCAAATGTGATTTGGGGCTAGTTGGACAGAGGATAAACCAACGCTCATCGTACGCGCTGAATTTTGACGTCTGCGATGCACGGGGGCTAAGTTACACGGGTAACGTGTAAAATTATTATTTGTGTGAAATGCGCTGTTTGGAGACTTTCTACTGGTCGAATTTAAAAGAATTTGGGAGTTGGAAATTTGGCGGGCCAAGTGGATTTGGGGGTTGCAAAATGGGGAAAACGTTGTAATTATCATAAAAATTTTAAAATTAATGTTTGTATAAAATGCGCTATTTGGAGACTTTCAACTGGTTGCTTTAATTTTTTAAGAGAATTTGGGAGGTGGAAATTGGCGGCCCAGGTAGATTTGGGGGTTGCAAAATGGGAAAAACCGTTATAATTATCAGTAAGACTTAAAAATTAATATTTGCGTGAAAAGATCTGTTTGGAGACTTTCTACTAGTGTTTTTATTTTTAAGAGAATTCGGGATGTAAGAATTTTGAGGTCCAGGTGGATTTGGGGGTTGCAAAATAGGGAAAATATTATAATACTCAGAAAAACTTTAAAATTAATATTTGCGTGGAATGATCTGTTTGGAGACTTTCTACTAGTGTTTATATGTTTTAAGAGAATTCGGAATGTGAGAATTTTGGGGTCCAGGTGGATTTGGGGATTGTAAAATGGAGAAAACGTTATAATTATCAGAAAACTTTAAAAACATTTGTGTAAAATTCGCTGTTTGGGGATTTCCTCCTGGTCGATTTAAGAGAATTTGGGACGTGGAAATTTTGTGACCCAGCGAATTTGGGTGTTGCAAAATGGGGAAAACATTAAAATTATAAGAAAAACCCTAAAATTTATATTTGTGTCAAATTTTCTGTTTGAAGACTCTCTACTGGAGAATTCAGGGTGTCGGAATTTTGATGTCTAGTTGAATCAATATTTGTGGGAAATTCGCTGTTTGGAGATATTCTCCTGGTCAATTGTATTTTTAAGAGAATTCAAAATGTGCGAATTTTGCGGCCCAGGTGCATTTGGGGGTTGCAAATAGGGAAAACGTTATAATTATCAAAAAAACCTTAAAAACAACATTTTTGTGAAATTTGCTGTTTGGAGATTTTCTCCTGGTTGATTGTATTTTTTAAGAGAATTCGGGATGTGGGAATTTTGTGACTCAGGCGGATTTGTGTGTTGCAAAAACGATATAATTATCAGAAAAACCATAAAACCAATATTTGTGTGAAATTCGCTGTTTCGAGGCTTCCTACGGGTCGAAATTCGGGATGTGGGAGTTTTGCTGCCTAGTTAGATTTGGGGGATAAAAAATGGGGAAAACGTTAGAATTATAAGAAATACCTTAAAATCAATAGTTGTGTGAAATTCGCTGTTTGGAGATTATCTACTGGTCAATTATATTTTTTATGAGAGTCGGCGATGCGGTTGTGAGGGGAGAAGATTAGCCTATTTTCTCATTTTTTAAATAATGAAAATGTGCAATTTTTTATTCTGGCCCTTTGTGAAATTGTAAATTTGCAAGTAAATAGTAAATAGCGTGTCGGATTGTATTTTATTCTAACATGAATAACATTATGTGAGTTCAGGTCATTGCCGCGCTGCACTTGTTCGCAGAATGGTAGTAGCCACTGGCAGGGTACTAAAACTTAATGCGCGATTGTAATAGAAAAAATTGACGGGGACTTTAAAAATATAAATACAATACATATGTATATATACGGAAAATGCAAAGTTACTTAGTTTATACAATGTAAAAGCTCCCCATACAACAAATCCGTTCAAAATATATTTATTGAAAAATTAACACCAAACTAAAGATACATATCGATTAAACAACTCAAATGTTTAATCACATCTAATTTCCTTTTTACAGTGCCCTGTTCCTCATATTAAAAGCATCTACGCTCCAGCTCGTATATTTGCTATTAAAGCACGTTTCATGAGTAAACAAAATAAACTATGAATAATAATAACATGTGGAGCCGCCGAACGGAAGGCTTGTAATTCGCAGAACTCCTTTAAAACAGCTAATAAATGTAATAATAAGAATGACTCACATAAGCAACACGTCTCCTAAAGTTATATAAAAAAATTGAATGTAATATCGAATTCAACATCTTTATCTAGTTGCAAATTAATATTAAAGTGTACAAAATGCTGAAAAGGTTTAAAACTGTAGTACGTATTATTTCTTAATGATCTGCTATGCAGTAGAACTTCGCAGTAACGTTTCGCGTGGTGTTTAATAAACAATAATAACGCAGATGTGAACAATTTTAAATTTTGTTTTATTTCTACCCCTTGCAATTTTTTCATATTTTGGAAATGTTGTGCCAGACTTGAAAATTACAAAATTCATTTTAAATGCATTAACGAAGGTTGGTGAATTGCGACTTCTGTAAATTTTTTAATTTGTTACCGATTGTGTATAACACTGTATTTAAATAATCACAAAAGATTCTAAAGTACCTAAGTAAGTTAGCACGTTTTATAGACAGAATAACAGTTTAATGCCCTTTCATTTTGTTCTATGAACATCTAAAAGGAAACCTTAACAACTACCCGTGTTGATAGATTGGGGACATTCATCCATCGTATATCAGCGAAGGGATCATCCGCGGGGTTTGTTGCTAGATTATTAACGACCCGGAAAGGCCAACGCATTCGACTCATTTGCGATGACCTTGGTAATGGAATAATCAATTGTTCTATTTAAGATTTTAGTGAGAAACTTAGCCCACTTGAATTAAAGTTGCGTATAAGAATGAGGGGCAGCTCCAAATAAAGTATTGCGGAATTCCGCCCTGAATTATTGAGGGTGCTCAGAGTTAGTAAACTTGCTGAGGATCTTCAAGCGATTGTGTACTGTGTAGTCATCTGTGAGTTCAATTAGAGAACCTGTTATAAAGTAACTCTTTATACAGAGTCATTCATAAGTATGGTCATTAGATAAAATGAGTGTATACTGACTTTAGTAGAAATACTTTACATTAAAAATTAAGCACTTACAGAAAAAAATTGCATTATGATGTGGTGAAAACTTCTGAGAACCACTGGCTAAATCAAAGAGTACATTAATCTAATGCTCCAAATGAGATTGAAATATTCATATAACTGCTTTTTGTATCGGCACTTTATACAAATTCGGGCTTATCGCAACCACTTGTGAGAACTTATGTTCACAGAAATTCATTCCAGTAATCATCGTTCAGCTTCATCAATTACGCGTTTTAATTTTATGAAGGATTATTATTAATTTTTGACGTATCGTTTAATGTATAAAGTTGTTCTGTTTGATGTTACTGACCATACTTATCAACATACTGATACCAAATTTTGATTCGTAGGTCATATTCTCTAGAAATCGAGTGACTACGTGAATACAATTGCTGGCCGGCTACCTCAGTGAAGACGACGTGTAGTTCCTTCTAACATACTCAAGTTAATTAAATAGCAATCACGAGCGCCAACGAATATGTTAATCACGACAAGTGTATCCAGCTATCACAGAGAATTCGTAAACTTAAAATGTGTCAGGACATTGTCAAATTCTACGAATGTGCGACTTTTGGGAGTATTTCTGTTCGAAGATTACGACCCCGTTTGTATATAGCTTTCTTTAATGGTTTTCCGCTTCAATTTAAGTGTATACCAAGGTTTATGCAGGCCGCTGCAACAGCTGCGCCCTGGCCTTGGCCGTCTGGCTGAACACCTGAGTTTGTTTTCGTCTCGTAATGGTTGCAGGATTGGCTATTGGAGTGCTTTCTTCAGTGATTTTGGAACGTGAGCCTGTGAGAGCGACGGAGAGGATTTTCAATGTTTCTGTCTGCGTTGTGACCGCGCTTGCTGATCTGTAGCGCGAGCCGGTTTTAGTTAGTCAGTGAGTGTTGGGAGTAAGCTGCTTACTGTTGCTGCGAGCGGGTTCCGAGGGCGTGGCTTTGTTGCCGTCCCGCGCCTTCGGGCGTGTGGGCGGCCTGTCGGGAGTGCTTCTGTGCCGTTAGACCTGCAGTTTCTGGTGATGCTCCATTCATTATGTTGACGGACGCCCCCGTATTCTCGTATGCAGTGCAGGCAATATACCACGTCGTCGTGGGATTCATCTCAGGTGGACGTGCAAAAGGTCAGTCTGTCGGCGTCCATGTGAGCCCCGTTGCCATTTTGGGCCGTATCGTATCCCGAAGTATGTGTCATCAACCAATACAGCTACGGCTTGAGGCTTTCCCACGCTGTGAGGCGAGATTCCGACACCGACCGTGAGGACAGGCAAAGCCGCAGTAGATAGGGTACGAGGAGCCTTCAAATATGAATTATAATTTGAATTTCGCGCCAAAAGACAAAGACATAGAGGTTGTATACATTAATTAATGCTCTGGAACAAGTCCTAACTTCATTCAATCGTTAAGTCGTCACAATTCATTTTCGTTCAATTGGCAAGCATGAATGAGGTGGGAGTGCATTCAAGCGTGGAACAACGCATTAGTAGTAAATTTATTATCAACGAAGATATTGAAATGGTCTTAGGCCCTAGAATCAACTCTGGTAGCGATTGCCAATTTAATGGAAATTTCAATAAGCACATGGTTGAGGTGTTTTATATAACTGCAAGGCTAAAACTTGAATTTCACAGAATAAATGCATTGGTAAAGAGATGCCAGTAATAGAGTAGTAATTGAATAAAGAACGCATAAGGCGAAGCTCATTTCTCACAGGGGTCTAAGTTGGCTATCGGATCAATTTAAATAATAGGTTTGTGCAAAAGCACTAGCCGAACCAAAAGAAATTATTAATTACAAAAAGGTTTGCTGTGTACACGAAAATGAAGCGTAGAATTTAATTAAACAAATAAGTGAAATTTTGTGAGGGTTTTAAAAAAGGTATAAGCCAGAAAAATAATAATGCTGCAACGAGTAATTAAGAAGGCAGGCAAAAAGGTATAAAATAGCAATTGTGAGAAGCAGACAAGACATTATAAAGCAAGGGGAAAACCAAACAGCAATACAGGAGAAAAAACGAGTGAAAAGCAAACAGATGGACATCGAAAAACAATTGTGCAGGAAGTAAAACCTAAATAAATTAATTAGTGCAATTACGCGAGTGAACAAAGCAAAGCAAATAATAAAACGTGTGGTGGTGCAAAGAGACATTTTAATAATTAAAAATGTAGACAATATTTTACATATAAGAAATTTGTAAATATAATAATTTATAAGCAGATTTATTTCAAAATGTAATTGATTTGAACTTGGTTAGTTTCCGTTTGTATTAATATTAGATTAGCATTTGTTTATAACGGATAGAAGGAGAACAAATGAAAAAATTAGAAGAAATGACAATGTAAATCATATTTTTATATAATAAATGAGCAATTTTCGACATAAAAAGTGTACCATTTTAATAAGTGCATATCCCAGTTCGTGTGAAAAAGTGTCATGAAGGGGCCATTCCGAGAAGTTAGCAGCCGTTCAGCTCAAATTTTCGATCACTGCGTGTAGTCAAGGAAATCATCGCAGCCTAGAGGGGAAGATTCCAGGACGTAGAGCAGCCCTGTAACAACGTCTCCAAGAGGTATCACATCAATCGGGCGCGTAGCAGCTCCAGTATCACAACGGCGGCACTACAGCGACCGGAGGAGTTCGGCGAAGTATCAGGTACCAAATTTGGCTAAACTTATCAACGTTAGGCCCGTGGAAATTACGTACATGATAAAGGAGACATTACTTAAGAAGATCCAAGCATTTTCGCGGCTATAGAGGAGGTGCATCTCGCAACACAAACGGGTTCCATTAATTAAGGTTATGCGAGGGTGAAACCAGACGCGTTTGAAACAATTGGTAATTTCCGCCAGCAGCGTCCCTTTGACGTCATCGACTATCAATTGCTTGAAAACAAAAAATAATTAATGCCGCCAAAGCGCGAAAATTCAAATAAATACCTGTACGTACTTTGATAATTTCACTTTGTTTTAAACGTCATATAACGCAATCTTGCATAGGGAATCCATTTGGTGTAACGTTTGACCTACTTTCAATTATTTTGCTTCTGCGTAGTGGAACTAGAGCGGTAAACAGAACCGTACTAAAATAATTTGTAAAATTACACAAACAACCAGGAACCCAACTGAGTTAGAGTGATTGCTTTACTTGAGAGCTAGCGGTTATTTATCATTATTTGCAGGTAGATTAACTACAAAAACGGGCATATAACCATTATTTTGACAAGTAAAGTAAATACGAGTTACATTTTAATCAACCTGAGAATTAATTTTATTCCAATCAAAATATTGTGTGGAGGCTCTAACAATTCAATATTTAATTAAATAATAACAAACAATTAGGTAAAGAGCTAGCATTCCATTGCAACTTTTTGGCTCCGCAACGTGGGGCGAAAGCGATTTAATAAACAAATAAGGAACCATTGCAATATCAAACGATAAGAAATTTGTGTAAGAGATAAGAGACAGTTTGAAGCCCAACCACTATCAGGCATAAGCGTTTGCAAAAGGAGTAAAGAGTTTAAAAATGGCTGCAAAATTGCCGAGAATGACCGCAATCTCGCCGTCAAAAAACATGGACAACAGAAGAGAATGCTGACAGAGTAAAATGCACTTACTTGAAACGATTGTCGATTTACAGTGAAGGATATTCCTTCTGAATTAAATATCAGTAGGGGTAACTTAAAAAAAAGCGCGAGTTCTCTGTCTGCGTCTTACAGGATAATGCTCGACCCCATTTCGCTATTCACACGCTGACTACGGTCCAAAAATTTCATTGGACCATGCAGTACTATTTACCATACATTTCGGACTTTGTTCTATTAGTTTCTTATTTGTTTGGTCCCTTAAAAGTTTCTAGGAGAAAAATACCTCATTGTAATAAGGAAGTCATCGAAATTGTTTCCGGGATATTTTTAATTTGTTTGTTGATTCTAATTAATGTAGTCTATCCGTCTTTATACACTTTAAAATACAAATGGATATTGGTTAGTAATATTATTTGAGTTTATGTGTTTGGAGGTGCACTTGATAGTTATGTATTGTTATGATATGCAAAAGGTAGTTTTACAATATGGATGAAGGAAATGATAAATTTGGAAGGTTAATTATAATCAAATTCTAAAGGGTTTAATAAAGATTGGGTGTAAAGTTCAATAAGAATGATAAAATTAATTAAAACAATAAGTAAGGTAATTTGAGGTATAAATAGCAATTGAGTATTCAAATTTTGATGGTTGCAGTTAATTTTAATAAGTTTCAAGCCAAGGTTGCAATTGACAAATGTATGTGTTATAATAATAAGAATTGATAGTATGTAATAATAGGATATTTAAAATTTATAAGAGGGCAAGAAAAATTGTATCTAATAGAAATGAAAATTTTGTTTAGTCAGTTGTAAAAACAAACTCGAAAAAATGTACAAATAATCTTGAAATGTTTAATTCTGATCAATAAAAGTTAGAAATTATGCCTTATTTGTAAAGTTATTTGGTAGTATACAAATGTAAAAGCTATAACAAATCTACGAGGTGTAGAAATGAAAATGAAATAATAATTTATTAAAACTAAACAATCAGTGAAGAGATTGTCTAATACAGTGAATTAAATAGAAAGACCAGAGAACTACTGAATTGGACGAAATTGGATTTATTGGTGAAAGTGACACATAATTAAATATTCATTGCTTACATTGGTGGTTGTATGGGAGTGAGGTCATTCTTCTAGAATGAGATTAGTAGGAGTGCCAGCTAGAGTTGGATAGCTTCTGTGGGGGTTGCTGAGTGCAGAGGACTATCTAAGGAATAAACAAGATAAGATCAGATTCATTTGAAACTTACCAGGAGTCTATTGGCGTGAAGGTGACGTTTGATGAGGGGAGCGGTACCGGATTCCTCGGACGTTTGGAGTTAGTTGACAGGAATAAGCTGTAGGTGTTGCATAAGGTGAACATCAGGATCTCTTAAGAATAAGAGCAGTGGTATTTAAATATTGGCAGTGTCAGCTGAAGAAGTGATAAGGTTTGTGTTAGTAATTAATATCAAAGCATTTTGAATAACGAACAATAAAATAAAGAGTAAAATACAAAACAGTACTTACTTTGGTGAGTTAATTGATAGTTATGTCAATGTAAAAATAGATTTGTCAATACCGGGTTTGAGTAAATGTACAAGTCAAGTTGACATTTGATGTCATTAAATAGTCAAGAATTAAAATAAAAATTTAAACTTCAACTAATAGAGATGAAAAGTATTCAACGACGTACGGCCGTTGTCGCATCTAACTAACTCGGAAAAATTCATTAGCCTCGGCCTGACGGCATCGGCCACAAATTCCGCCTGGTTTGTTAGATGCTTACTAACGGCTTTCTGTCGTTAATAACTGTAAAGGTGAGTACTGTAATGCAGCATAGGTACAGTACGCAGGTAGAGAAATTTATTCCAAAACATAATATTGAGATAGCTAATACAGTGCATGAATTATAACATTTGTGTGAATGACTGGTGGTAGTTATTACGCAACCAAATGGTTTCGATTAGTAAGGAGAGTAAAACATAACGTTGATAGAATTTTCATGTAAAAATTCACATTAAGAGTTGAATTTTCGTAATTGTGAGAATATCATAATTGCAGTTTGATTTTGTAGTAGTAATATGGTATTCTCTACAGTCAAGCGTTATTATAAATGAAATATACTGGGTGCTGACTTGTGCCACGCACCATAGGAATTGGCATAGTAAATTCTGTATGTTCAATTATTTACTCCCCTAATTATTTGATAGATTTTTTGTAAGGTGAATGACGTGAACAATAACAGGAGGCGTAGAAGAGTGAGTACCTCCTATTTTTAATTTATTAAGAACGTATTTATCGCCTCCAAGAGGTCGACTCGGGCGATTAGTACACGCGACGGAAAGATAGGTCTCATCGACTAAATAAATACGGTGATACGAAGCTTAGTCTAGCGTCAATGAATAAGGAACAGTTACAGTGCACTGAGGCCAAGTCGAAAGAGTAGGAAAGGCTTGAAAAGAAATAACTAAGCTAAAAAATAAACAACAAGCCATAAGTGAAGAAGTAGGAGGAGAATTATTAGAAAGAGTCAGCAATTTAGAACAAATAAATGGAATTGAAGTGGGACAAGAGCATGCGAAGAAGAAGTTGAACAATTTATAAAGGAAAAACTAAATCTGGAAGTAAAACTAGAAGATGTCAAAGTAATCAGAACAAAATATCAGAAATATTTTATAATCGCAAAATGTAATAGGATAGAGGATAAGCGCAAAATAATGGAAAAGAAAACCACGCAAGGAACGAAAATATTTATTGACGAAGACCGAACGAGACAAGAAAGTAAGATACAGAGTACAATAGTAGGAAAGGCAAACGAGGAAAAAAATAAGGGCAGGAAAATGAACAATGAATTTAAAAAGATATGGATAGATGAACAGCTGTGGGTATGGGATAATATCAAGAATTATTTGTGTAAAAGTAATCCAAAAACCTAAAGCATCACCACCCACCCCAAGAAGTAAGGATGACGGACGCAATAAACAGGAACATGATTGGTCGCGAAATAAGGGAAAATACGAAAAGGAGGAATAAGAAAAATGATGCTAGGATAAGGTCGTGGAATGTAAAATCCATGTTGCAAATGGAGAAAATGAAAGAGATAGCAAAACAGATGGAAGAATACAAGATTAAGGTACTAGCACTACAAGAAATAAGGTGGAGAGGTGAAGGCAGAATTGACAACGAGAAATACACCCTTCTTTACTCTGGAGAGGAAGAACAAGGTAGCAATGGAACAGCGTTCATGATACAGAATAACACAAAGAAAGACATTATAAAATTCAAAGCTATAAATAGTAGAATTTCATACTTGCGAATACAAAATAACTGGGCAAACGTCTCACTAATAAATGTCTATGCGCCGACGGAAGAATCATCTGATGAGAGAAAGCAAGAATTTTATAGTAAGTTAGAAGAAACATATGAAAGAATTCCAAAATATGATAATGATTTTAGGCGAACTCAATGCGAATATTGGCAAAGAGGATCTGTTAAAAGAAGTTGCCAGAAAACACACAATACATAACAAAACAAGTATGGGATGCGCCTTGCTAATCTAGCGGCAGAGTTCAACATGTGCACTCGTATTTAAAAAAAAACATATACCTACTGTTTCACATTGTAAATGACGTCAACTTAACATTATTTCTATGGAAACTTTAGAATACAGTTATATAAAAATGCAATTGGTACTTCTTCAGTTCAATGTTGCTAAGTAACATTTATAAAAAGTTCAGTTTACATTACTTAAATATTTTCAAATTCGCGAGCAGTACTTGTACGCTTTTATTCTGAATACGAGTGTACATAGTCAGTACAAAATTTAAGCAGAGAGAAGAACATAAGATCACTTGGCTAATACCGGGAAGAAAAACAGGAAATCAGATCGATCACAGGATAATATAAAAAAACGAGAAAAAATTGTTAAAGATGTAAGATCGTCTATAGGAGCGAACTGTGACACTGATCACATATTACTTATACCTAATGTAAACCTATAGACAAGGAAAGCTAAACAAAGAGTTATGGCAAGAAGAAAGTGAAATGTGAATACCCTAAAAATAAAAGGAAAACAACAGGAATAGGAACAAAGAGTAAACAAATCCATTAACCGAAAACCTGAAACTACAAATGTAGATAAAGAATGGAAGCAAATTGGAGATAGCATAACTGAGGCATCAGAGGGGTAAAGAGATATAAAAAACAAAATGAATGGTTTGATGATGAGTGTATAGTTACCATCAAAAAGAAAAAAAAAACAAGACTAACTTGGTTGCAATTGGGTAGAGAGTACTTAAGCGCAAAAAGATACAATGGATTTAAGAGACTATGGACAATAATAAAAAATGGTAGAGATAGTATAATGCTATTTAGAAGCTTAGGGAAGCAAAAACGAAAACGAAAAACCATGGAAAACTGTTAAAAAAGGATAGTAATAATGAGATCGCAATGATAACTGATAGAGAGGATATAAACGGAGAAGAAGGTATACCAACAAGGGAAGAATATGACGAAGCTATTGGAAATTAAAAGACAATAAGGCTGCAGGACTGGATGAGATAAGTGAAGAACTGATTAAAAAAGGAGGAAATGACTTAAAAGAGAGAATATACAACCTGATAAAAACAATTTGGACAACAGAAGAAATGCCAAAAGATTGGAGGAATGGCTTAGTCGTACCGACTACATTAACATTCATTCTATATGAGCGTTTAGAGCAACACTTAAAGAACGAAATGGGAGACTATCCATATGGATTTAGGAAGGAAAAATCGACAGTAGATGCTATACATTTAGCAAGTCAAATAATAGAAAAATGTTATGATCGTAATATAGTAATACAAATGCTCTTTATCGGCTTGACAGTATAAACCGTTCAAAACTCTATGACGATCTAGTAACATTAAACATACCGGCGAAACTGATACGATGGATAACGATTCACAACGAATATAGGAGTACGGCAGGGTGATGCACTGTCAACCAGCTTATTCAACATGTCACTGGAGGATATAATGCGAAAAGTGGACATTAAATGGACAATAATAAATTAATTAACATAAATTGTTGCATATGCGAATGATATTGTCGTCATATAAAGAGATGCACGAGAACTAAATAATGTATTGAACAACAGAATAAATGAGGAAAGCGAGAGAGGATTAAAAATTAAAGATAGTAAAACCAAATTGATGAAATGCTCCCGAAACAGTGGCAGCAGGTAAACAGTTCAAATAGGAAATTTCCAATTAG